>JAVLUU010000403.1:677500-680000 GCA_032206185.1 Columba guinea
AAAGAAAGTAAGAACGTAGGAAAGAAAGAAAGAAACAAGTAAGAAAGAAAGAAAAAAGAAAGAAAGAAAGAACGTAGGAAAGAAAGAAATAAAGAAGGAAAGAAAGAAAGAAAGTAAGAAAGAAATTAAAAAATAAAGAAAGTAGAAAGAAAGAAAGAAACTAAAGAGAAAGAAAGAAAGAAAGAAAGAAAAAAGAAAGAAAGGAAGAAAGAAATTAAAAAGAAAGAAAGAAAGAAAAAAGAAAGAAAGAAAGAAATTAAAAAGAAGGAAAGAAAGATAGAAAAAAGAAAGAAAGAAAGAAAGAAAGAAAGAAAGAAAGAAAGAAAAAAGAAAGAAAGAAAGAAAGAAAGAAAGAAAAAAGAAGGAAAGCAAGAACGTAGGAAAGAAAGAAAGAAAGAAAGAAAGAAACAAAGATATAATGAAAGAAAGAAAAAAGAAAGAAAGAAAGAATAAAAGAAAGAAAGAAAAAAGAAAGAAAGAAAAAAAGAAAGAAAGAAAGTACGTAGGAAAGAAAGAAAGAAAGAAAGAAAGAAAGAAAGAAAGAAAGAAAGAAAGAAAGAAAAAAGAAAGAAAGAAAGAACGTAGGAAAGAATGAAAGAAAGAAATTAAGAAAGAAAAGATAGAAAGAAAGAAAGAAAGAAAGAAAAAAGAAAGGAAGAAAGAAAGAAAGAAAGAAAAAAGAAAGAAAGAAAGAAAAAAAGAAAGAAAGAAAGAAAAAGAAAGAAAGCAAGAACGTAAGAAAGAAAGAAAGAATCAAAGATAGAAAGAAAGAAAGAAAGAAAGAAAGAAAGAAAGAAAAAAGAAAGAAAGAAAAAAGAAAGAAAGAAATAAAAAGAAAGAAAGGAAGAAAGAAAGAAAAAAGAAAGAAAAAAGAAAGAAAGAAAGAAGGAAAGAAAGAAAAAAAAAGGAAGAAAGAAAGAAAGAAAGAAAAAAGAAAGAAAGCAAGAACGTAGGAAGGAAAGAAAGAAAGAAAGAAAAAAGAAAGAAAGAAAGAAAGAAAGAAAGAAATAAGAAAGAAAGAATGAAAAAAGAAAGAAACAAAGGAAGAGAGAAAAAAGAAAGAAAGAAAGAACGTAGGAAAGAAAGAAAAAGAAAGAAAGAAAGAAAAAAATTAAAAAGAAAGAAAGAAAGAAAAAAGAAAGAAAGAAATAAATTAAAAAGAAAGAAAGAAATTAAAGAGAAAGAAAGAAAGAAAGAAAGAAAAAAGAAAGAAAGAAAGAAAAAAGAAAGAAAGAAATTAAAAAGAAAGAAAGAAAGAAAGAATGATAGAAAGAAAGAAAGAAAAAAGAAAGAAAGAAAGAAAGGAAGAAAAAAGAAAGAAAGAAAGAAAGGAAGAAAAAAGAAAGAAAGAAAGAAAGGAAGAAAAAAGAAAGAAAGAAAGAACGTGGGAAAGAACGAAAGAAAGTAAGAAAGAAAGAAAGAAAGATAGAAAGAAATAAAAAAAGAAAGGAATTAAAAAGAAAGGAAGAAGAAAAAAGAAAGAAAGAAAGAAAAAAGAAAGAAAGAAAGAAAGAAAAAAGAAAGAAAGAAATTAAAAAGAAAGAAAGAAAGAAAGAAAAAAGAAAGAAAGAATGAGAGAAAAAAGAAAGAAAGAAAGAAAGAAAGAAAAAGAAACAAAGAAAGAACATAGGAAAGAAAGAAAGAAAGAAGAAAGAAAGAAAAAAGAAAGAAAGAAAGAAGAAAGAAAGAAAAAAGAAAGAAAGAAAGTACGTAGGAAAGAAAGAAAGAAAGAAAGAAAGAAAGAAAGAAAAATTAAAAAGAAATAAAGAAAGAAAAAAGAAAGAAAGAAAGAACGTAGGAAAGAAAGAAATAACGTAGGAAAGAAAGAAAGAAAGAAAGAAAGAAAGAAAGAAAGAAAAAAGAAAGAAAGAAATTAAAAAGAAAGAAAGAAAGAAAGAAAGAAAAAAGAAAGAAAGAAAGAAAAAAGAAAGAAAGAAAGAAAGAAAAAAGAAAGAAAGAAAGAACGAAAGAAAGAAAGAAAGAAAGAAAGGAAGAAAGAAATTAAAAAGAAAGAAAGAAAGAAAAAAGAAAGAAAGAAATTAAAAAGAAAGAAAGAAAGAAAGAAAAAAGAAAGAAAGAAAAAAGTAAGAAAGAAAGAAAGAAAGAAAGAAAGAAAAAAGAAAGAAAGAAAGAAAGAAAGAAAAAAGAAAGAAAGCAAGAACGTAGGAAAGAAAGAAAGAAAGAAAGAAAGAAAGAAAGAAAGAAAGAAAAAGAAAGAAAGAAAGAAAAAAGAATGAAAGAAATTAAAAAGAAAGAAAGAAAAAAGAAAGAAAGAAAGAAAGAAAAAAGAAAGAAAGAACAAAAGAAAGAAAGAAAGAACGTAGGAAAGAAAGAAAGAAAGAAAGAAAAAAGAAAGAAAGAAAAAGAAAGAAAGAAAGAAAGAAAGAAAGAGATTAAAAAGAAAGAAAGAAAGAAAGAAAGAAAAAAGAAAGAAAGAACGAACAAAGAAAGTAAGAAAGAAACGAAGAAAAAAGAAAGAAAGAAAGAACGTAGGAAAGAA
>JAVLUU010000403.1:815000-820000 GCA_032206185.1 Columba guinea
GAAAGAATGTAGGAAGGAAAGAAAGAAAGAAAGTAAGAAAGAAAGAAAGATAGAAAGAAAGAAAAAAATTTAAAAGAAAGAAGATAAAAGAAAGAAAGAAAGAAAGCAAGAAAAAAGAAAGAAAGAAAGAAAGAAAAGAGAAAGAAAGCAGGAACACAGGAAAGAAAGCAAGCAAGCAAGAAAGAAACAAAGGTAGAAAGAAGAAAAAAGAAAGAAAGAAAGAAAGAAAGAAAGAAAGAAAGAAAAAAGAAACAAAGAAAGAAAGAAAAAAGAAAGAAAGAAAGAAAGAAAGAAATTAAAAAGAAAGAAATAAATTAAAAAGAAAGAAAGAAAGAAAAAAGAAAGAAAGAAAGAAAGAAAAAAGAAAGAAAGAAATTAAAAAGAAAGAAAGAAGAAAAAAGAGAAAAAGAAAGAAAGAAAAAAGAAAGAAAGAAAGAAAGAAAGAAAGAAAGAAAAGAGAAAGAAAGCAAGAACGTAGGAAAGAAAGAAAGAAAGAAAGAAACAAAGATAGAAAGAAAGAAAGAAAGAAAGAAATTAAAAAGAAAGGAAGAAAGGAAGAAAGAAAAAAGAAAGAAAGAAAGAAATAAAGAAAAAAGAAAGAAAGAAAGAGAAAGAAAAAAGAAAGAAAGAAAGAAAGAAAGAACATATTAAAGAAAGAAAGAAACAAGTAAGAAAGAAAGAAAAAAGAAAGAAAGAAAGAACGTAGGAAAGAAAGAAATAAAGAAGGAAAGAAAGTAAGAAAGAAATTAAAAAAAAGAAAGAAAGAAAAAAGAAAGAAAGAAACTAAAGAGAAAGAAAGAAAGAAAGAAAGAAAAAAGAAAGAAAGGAAGAAAGAAATTAAAAAGAAAGAAAGAAAGAAAAAAGAAAGAAAGAAATTAAAAAGAAGGAAAGAAAGATAGAAAAAAGAAAGAAAGGAAGAAAGAAAAAAGAAAGAAAGAAAGAACATAGGAAAGAAAGAAAGAAAGTAAGAAACAAAGATAGAAAGAAAGAAAGAAAGAAAAAAGAAAGAAAGAAACTAAAAAGAAAGAAAGAAAGAAAGAAAGAAAAAAGAAAGAAAGAAAGAAAAAAGAAAGAAAGGAAGAAAGAAAAAAGAAAGAAAGAAAGAACATAGGAAAGAAAGAAAGAAAGAAAGTAAGAAAGAAAGATAGAAAGAAAGAAAGAAGGAAAGAAAGAAATTAAAAAAAAGAAAAAAGAAAGAAAGAAAGAAGGAAAGAAAAAAGAAAGAAAGAAAGAAAGAAAGAAAGAAAGAAAGAAAGAAAAAAGAAATAAAGCAAGAACGTAGGAAAGAAAGAAAGAAAGAAAGAAAGAAAGAAAGAAAGATAGAAAGAAAGAAAGAAATTAAAAAGAAAGAAAGAAAGAAAGAAAGAAAAAAGAAAGAAAGAAAGAAAGAAAAAAGAAAGAAAGAAGAAAGAAAGAAAGAACCTAGGAAAGAAAGAAAGAACGTAGGAAAGAAAGAAAGAAAGTAAGGAAGAAAGAAATTAAAAAGAAAGAAAGAAAGAAAAAAGAAAGAAAGAAAGAAAGAAAGAAAGAAAGAAAGAAAGAAAGAATAAAGAAAGAAAGAAAGAAAAAAGAAAGAAAGAAAGAAAGAATGAAAGAAAAAAGAAAGAAATAAAGAAATAAAGAAAGAAAGAAAGAAAAAGAAAGAAAGAAAGAAATAAGGAAAGAAAGAAACAAAAAAGAAAGAAAGCAAGAACGTAGGAAAGAAAGAAAGAAAGAAAGTAAGAAAGAAAGAAAGAAAAGGTAAGAAAGAAATAAAAAAGAATGAAAGAAATTAAAAAGAAAGAAAGAAAGAAAAAAGAAAAAAGAAAGAAAGAAAAAAGAAAGAAAGAACGAAAGAAAGAAAGAAAGAAAAAAGAAAGAAATAACGTAGGAAAGAAAGAAAGAAAGAAAGAAAGAAAGAAAGAAAGAAAGAAAGAAAGAAAAAGAAAGAAAGAAAGAAAGAAAGAAAGAAAGAAAGAAAGAAATTAAAAAGAAAGAAAGAGAGAAAGAAAAAAATAAATAAAGAACGAACAAAGAAAGTAAGAAAGAAACGAAGAAAAAAGAAAGAAAGAAAGAACGTAGGAAAGAAAGAAAGAAAGAAAGTATGTATGAAAGAAAGATAGAAAGAAAGAAAGAAAAAAATTTAAAAGAAAGAAAGAAGAAAAAAGAAAGAAAGAAAGAAAGAAAGAAAGAAAGAAAGAAAGAAAAAAGATAGAAAGAAAGAAAGAAAGAAAGAAAGAAAGAAAGAACGTAGGAGAGAAAGAAAGAAAGAAAGAAGATAGAAAGAGAAAAGAAAGAAAGAAATAAAGTAGGAATAGAATAAAGAAAGAAAGAAAGAAAAAAGAAAGAAAGAAAGAAAGAAAAAAGAAAGAAAGAAAGAAACAGGGATAGAAAGAAAGAAAGAAAGAAAGATATTAAAAGAAAGAAAGAAATTAAAAAGAAAGAAAGAAAGAAAGAAAGAAAGAAAAAAGAAAGAAAGAAATAAAAAAGAAAGAAAGAAAGAAAGAAACAAATATAGAAAGAAAGAAAGAAACAAAGAAATTAAGAAGAAAGAAAGAAATTAAAAAGAAAGAAAGAAAGAAAGAAAGAAAGAAAGAAAGAAAGAAAAAAGAAAGAAAGAAAGAAGAAAGAAAGAAAGAAAGAAAGAAATTAAAAAGAAAGAAATAAATTAAAAAGAAAGAAAGAAAGAAAAAAGAAAGAAAGAAAGAAAGAAAAAAGAAAGAAAGAAATTAAAAAGAAATAAAGAAATTAAAAAGAAAGAAAGAAAGAAAAAAGAAAGAAAGAAAGAACATAGGAAATAAAGAAAGAAAGAAAGTAAGAAAGAAAGAAAGAAAGATAGAAAGAAAGAAAGAAGAAAAAAGAGAAAAAGAAAGAAAGAAAAAAGAAAGAAAGAAAGAAAGAAAGAAAAAAGAAGGAAAGCAAGAACGTAGGAAAGAAAGAATGAAAGAGAGAAAGAAAGAAAGAAAGAAAGAAAAAGAAAGAAAGAAAGAAAAAAGAATGAAAGAAATTAAAAAGAAAGAAAGAAAGAAAAAAGAAAGAAAGAAAGAACGTAGGAAAGAAAGAAAGAAAGAAAGAAAGAAAAAAGAGAGAAAGAAAAAGAAAGAAAGAAAGAAAGAAAGAAATTAAAAAGAAAGAAAGAAAGATAGAAAGAAAGAAAGAAATTAAAAAGAAAGAAAGAAAGAAAGAAAGAAAAAAGAAAGAAAGAAAGAAAGAAAAAAGAAAGAAAGAAGAAAGAAAGAAAGAACCTAGGAAAGAAAGAAAGAACGTAGGAAAGAAAGAAAGAAAGTAAGGAAGAAAGAAATTAAAAAGAAAGAAAGAAAGAAAAAAGAAAGAAAGAAAGAAAGAAAGAAAGAAAGAAAGAAAGAAAGAAAGAATAAAGAAAGAAAGAAAGAAAAAAGAAAGAAAGAAAGAAAGAATGAAAGAAAAAAGAAAGAAATAAAGAAATAAAGAAAGAAAGAAAGAAAAAGAAAGAAAGAAAGAAATAAGGAAAGAAAGAAACAAAAAAGAAAGAAAGCAAGAACGTAGGAAAGAAAGAAAGAAAGAAAGTAAGAAAGAAAGAAAGAAAAGGTAAGAAAGAAATAAAAAAGAATGAAAGAAATTAAAAAGAAAGAAAGAAAGAAAAAAGAAAAAAGAAAGAAAGAAAAAAGAAAGAAAGAACGAAAGAAAGAAAGAAAGAAAAAAGAAAGAAATAACGTAGGAAAGAAAGAAAGAAAGAAAGAAAGAAAGAAAGAAAGAAAGAAAGAAAGAAAAAGAAAGAAAGAAAGAAAGAAAGAAAGAAAGAAAGAAAGAAATTAAAAAGAAAGAAAGAGAGAAAGAAAAAAATAAATAAAGAACGAACAAAGAAAGTAAGAAAGAAACGAAGAAAAAAGAAAGAAAGAAAGAACGTAGGAAAGAAAGAAAGAAAGAAAGTATGTATGAAAGAAAGATAGAAAGAAAGAAAGAAAAAAATTTAAAAGAAAGAAAGAAGAAAAAAGAAAGAAAGAAAGAAAGAAAGAAAGAAAGAAAGAAAAAAGATAGAAAGAAAGAAAGAAAGAAAGAAAGAAAGAAAGAAAGAACGTAGGAGAGAAAGAAAGAAAGAAAGAAGATAGAAAGAGAAAAGAAAGAAAGAAATAAAGTAGGAATAGAATAAAGAAAGAAAGAAAGAAAAAAGAAAGAAAGAAAGAAAGAAAAAAGAAAGAAAGAAAGAAACAGGGATAGAAAGAAAGAAAGAAAGAAAGATATTAAAAGAAAGAAAGAAATTAAAAAGAAAGAAAGAAAGAAAGAAAGAAAGAAAAAAGAAAGAAAGAAATAAAAAAGAAAGAAAGAAAGAAAGAAACAAATATAGAAAGAAAGAAAGAAACAAAGAAATTAAGAAGAAAGAAAGAAATTAAAAAGAAAGAAAGAAAGAAAGAAAGAAAGAAAGAAAGAAAGAAAAAAGAAAGAAAGAAAGAAGAAAGAAAGAAAGAAAGAAAGAAATTAAAAAGAAAGAAATAAATTAAAAAGAAAGAAAGAAAGAAAAAAGAAAGAAAGAAAGAAAGAAAAAAGAAAGAAAGAAATTAAAAAGAAATAAAGAAATTAAAAAGAAAGAAAGAAAGAAAAAAGAAAGAAAGAAAGAACATAGGAAATAAAGAAAGAAAGAAAGTAAGAAAGAAAGAAAGAAAGATAGAAAGAAAGAAAGAAGAAAAAAGAGAAAAAGAAAGAAAGAAAAAAGAAAGAAAGAAAGAAAGAAAGAAAAAAGAAGGAAAGCAAGAACGTAGGAAAGAAAGAATGAAAGAGAGAAAGAAAGAAAGAAAGAAAGAAAAAGAAAGAAAGAAAGAAAAAAGAATGAAAGAAATTAAAAAGAAAGAAAGAAAGAAAAAAGAAAGAAAGAAAGAACGTAGGAAAGAAAGAAAGAAAGAAAGAAAGAAAAAAGAGAGAAAGAAAAAGAAAGAAAGAAAGAAAGAAAGAAATTAAAAAGAAAGAAAGAAAGATAGAAAGAAAGAAAGAAATTAAAAAGAAAGAAAGAAAGAAAGAAAGAAAAAAGAAAGAAAGAAAGAAAGAAA
>JAVLUU010000403.1:835000-840000 GCA_032206185.1 Columba guinea
GAAAGAAAGAAAGATAGAAAGAAAGAAAGAAAGAAAGAAAGAAAGAAAAAAGAAAGAAAGAAAGAATAAAGAAAGAAAGACAGTAAGAAAGAAAAAATTAAGAAAGAAAGAATGTAAGAAAGAAAAAAGAAAGGAAGAAAGAAGAAAGACAGAAAGAAATAAGAAAGAAAGAAATAAAGAAGGAAGAAAGAAAGAAAGAAAAAAGAATGAAAGAAAGAAAGAAAAAAAGAATGAAAGAAAGATAGAAAGAACGAAAGAAGAAAAAAGAAAGAAAGAAATAAAGAAAGAAAGAGAAAAGAAAGACAGAAATAAGAAAGAAGGAAAGACAAATAAAGAAAAAAAGAAAGAAAGAAAGAAAGAAAAAGAAAGAAATAAAGAAGAATAAAAAAAGAAAGAAAGGAGAAAGACAGAAAGAAAGAAAGAAAGAACGAAGAAAGAAAGAAAGAAAGACAGAAATAAAAGAGGAAAAGAAAGAAAGAAACAAAGAAAAAAGAAAAAGAAAGAAAAAGAAAGAAAGAAAGATAGAAGAAAAGAAAGACAGAAAGAAAGAAAGAAAGAAAGAAAAAAGAAAGAAAGAAGAAAGAAAGAAAGAAAGAAAGAAAAAAGAAAGAAAGAAAGAAGAAAGAAAGAAAAAAGAAAGAAAGAAAAAAAAAGAAAAAAGAAAGAAGTAAAAAAGAAAGACTAGAAAGAAAGACAGAAAGAGAGAAAAAAAGAAAGAAACAAAAAAGAAAGAAAGAAGAAAGACAGATAGAAAGAAAGAAAGAAAAAATAAAGAAAAAAAAAACAAAGAAAGAAAAAAAGAAGAAAGAAAGAAAGACAGACAGAAAGAAAGAAAGAAAGTTAAAGTTAGAAAGAAAAAGGAAAAAAGAAAGAAAGAAAGAAAGAAAGAGAAAAGAAAGGAAGATAGAGAGAAAGAAAGAAAGAAGAAAAAAAAGAAAGAAATAAATAAAGAAAGAGAAAAGAAAGAAAGAAAGAAAAAAGAAAGAAAGAAAAAGAAAGAAAGAAAGAAAAAGAAAAGAAAGAAAGAAAGAAGAATAAAAAAAGATAGAAAGGAGAAAGAAAGAAAGAAAGAAGAAAGAAAGAAAGACAGAAAGAAAGAAAAAAAAAAAGAAAGAAAGAAAGAAAAAAGAAAAAGAAAGAAAAAGAAAGAAAGAAAGAAAGATAGAAAAAAGAAATAAAGAGAGAAAGAAAGAAAAAAAGAAAGAAAGAAGAAAGAAAGAAAGAAAGAAAAAAGAAAGAAAGAAGAAAGAAATAAAGATAGAAAGAAAGAAATAAAGAAAAAAGAAAGAAAAAAGGAAGAAAGAAAGAAAAACAGAAAAAAAAAAGAAGGGAAGAAAGAAAGAAAGAAATAAAAAGGAAAGAAAGAAAAAATTAAGAAAGAAAGAAAGTAAGAAAGAAAAAAGAAAGAAAGAAAGAAGAAAGATAGAAAGAAATAAGAAAGAAAGAAATAAAGAAGGAAGAAAGAAAGAAGAAAGAAAGAAAGAAAAAAGAATGAATGAAAGAAAGAAAAAAAGAAAGAAAGAAAGACAGGAAGACAAAAGGAAAAGAAAGAAAGAAAGAAAACAGAAAGAAAGACAGAAAGAAAGAAAGACAGAAGAAAGAAAGGAAAAAGAAAGAAAGAAAAAAGAAAGAAAGAAAAAAGAAAGAAAGACAGAAAGAAAGACAGAAAGAAAGAAATAAAGAAAGAAAGAAAGAACAAAAGAAAGGAAGAAAAAAGAGAGTAAGAAATAAGAAATAAAGACAGAAAGAAAGACAGAAAGAAAGAAAGAAAGAAAAAAGAAACAAAGAAAAGGAAAGAAAGAAAGAAAAATAAAAGAAAGAAAGGAAGAAAGACAGACAGAAAGAATGAAAGAAAGGAAAAGTTAGAAAGAAAAAAGAAAAAAGAAAGAAAGACAGAAAAAAGAAAGAAAAGGGAAAGAAAGAAAAAGACAGAAAGAAAGAAAGAAAAAAGAAAGAAAGAAAGAAAGAAAGAAAGAAAGAAAGAAAAAATGAAAGAACGAAGAAAGAAAGAAAGAAAAAAGAAAGACAGAAAGAAAGAGAGAAAGGAAGCAAGAAGAAAGAAGAAAGAAAGAAAGAAGAAAGAAAGAAAGTAAGGGAGAAAGAAAAAAGAAAGAAGAAAGAAAAAATAAATAAATAAATAAATAAAGAAAGAAAGAAAGAAAAAAATAAATAAAGAAAGAAAGACAGAAAGAAAGAAAGAAAGAGAGAAAAAAATGAAAGAAAGAAGAGAGAAAGAACGAAAGAAAGAAAAAAGAAAGAAAGAAGAAAGAAAGATAGAAAGAAAGAAGAAAGAAAGAAGAAACAAAGAAAGAAAGATAGAAAAAAGAAAGAAACAAAGAAAGAAAGATGAAAAGAAAGAAAGAAAGAAAGAAAGAAAAAAGAAAGAAAGAAAAGAAGAAAGAAAGAAGAAAGAAAGAAAGAAAGAAAAGAAAGAAAAAAGAAAGAAAGAAGAAAGAAAGAAAGAAAGAAAGAAGAAAGAAAGAAAGAAATAAAAAAGGAAAAGAAAGAATGAAAGAAAGAAAAAAGTAAAAGAAGTAAAAGAAAGAAAGAAAGAAAGAAAAAAGAAAGAAAGGAAGAAAGACAGAAAGAAAGACAGAAAGAAAGAAAGAAAAAAGAAAAAGAAAGAAAAAGAAAGAAAGAAAGAAAGAAAGAAATAAGAAAGAAAGAATAAAGAAAAAAGAAAGAAAGAAAAAAGAAAGAAGAAGAAAGAAAGAAAGAATGAAAAAAGAAAGAAAAAAGAAGGAAAGAAAGACAGAAAGAAAGAACGAAAAAACGAAAAAGAAAGAAAAAGAAAGAAGGACAGAAAGAAAGAAAAATAAGAAAGACAGAAAGAAGAAAGAAAGACAGAAAGAAAGAAAGTAAGAAAGAAAAAAGAAAGAAAGAAAGAAGAAAGACAGAAAGAAACAAGAAAGATAGAAATAAAGAATGAAGAAAGAAAGAAGAAAGAAAGAAAGAAAAAAGAATGAAGGAAAAAAGAAAGAAAAGAAAGAAAGAAGAAGGAAAGATAAAAGAAAGAAAGAAAGACAGAAAGAAAGAAAGACGGAAATAATTAAGAAGGAAAGAAACAATAAAGAAAGATTAAAGAAAGAAATAAAGAAAGAAGAAAGAAAGAAAGAAAAAAGAAATAAAATAAGAAAAAAGAAAGAAAGAAAAAAGAAAGAAGAAGGAAAGAAGAAAGAAAGAAAGAAGAAAGACAGAAAGAAAGAAAGAAAGAAAAAGAAAGAAAGAAAGAAAAAAGAAATAAAGAAAGACAGAAAAAAAGAAAGAAAGAAGAAAAAAGAAAGAAATAAAAAGAAAGAAAAAACTAGAAAGCAAAAAAGAAGAAAGAAAGAAAGAAAGAGAAAAGAAAGAAAGAAAGACAGGTAGAAGAAAGAAAGAAAAAACTAGAAAGAAAGAAAGAAGAAAGAAAGAAAAAAGAAAGAAAGAAAAAAAAAGAAAAAAGAAAGAAGTAAAAAAGAAAGACTAGAAAGAAAGACAGAAAGAGAGAAAAAAAGAAAGAAACAAAAAAGAAAGAAAGATAAAAGAAAGACAGATAGAAAGCAAGAAAGAAAAAATAAAGAAATAGAAACAAAGAAAGAAAAAAAGAAGAAAGAAAGAAAGACACACAGAAAGAAAGAAAGAAAGTTAAAGTTAAAAAGAAAAAGGAAAAAAGAAAGAAAGAAAGAAAGAAAGAGAAAAGAAAGGAAGACAGAGAGAAAGAAAGAAAGAAGAAAAAAAAGAAAGAAATAAAGAAAGAGAAAAGAAAGAATGAAAGAAGAAAGAAAGAAAAAGAAAGAAAGAAAGAAAGAAAGAAAAAGAAAGGAAAGAAAGAAGAATAAAAAAAGATAGAAAGGAGAAAGAAAGAAAGAAAGAAGAAAGAAAGAAAGACAGAAAGAAAGAAAAAAGAAAGAAAGAAGAAAGAAAGAAAGAAAGAAATAAAAAGGAAAGAAAGAAAGACAGAAAGAAAGAAAAAATTAAGAAAGAAAGAAAGTAAGAAAGAAAAAAGAAAGAAAGAAAGAAGAAAGATAGAAAGAAATAAGAAAGAAAGAAATAAAGAAGGAAGAAAGAAAGAAAGAAGAAAGAAAGAAAGAAAAAAGAATGAATGAAAGAAAGAAAAAAAGAAAGAAAGAAAGACAGGTAGAAAGAAAGAAAGAAGAAAAAAGAAAGAGAGAAATAAAGAAAGAGGAAAGAAAGAAAGAAAGAAGAAAGAAAGAAAGAAGAATAAAGAAAGAAAGAAAGAAAAAGAAAAGAAAGAAAGAAAGAAGAATAAAAAAAGAAAGAAAGGAGAAAGACAGAAAGAAAGAAAGAAAGAAAAAGAAAGAAAGAAAGAAAAGAAAGAAAGAAAGAAGAATAAAAAAAGAAAGAAAGAAGAAAGAAATAAAGATAGAAAGAAAGAAATAAAGAAAAAAGAAAGAAAAAAGGAAGAAAGAAAGAAAAACAGAAAAAAAAAAGAAGGGAAGAAAGAAAGAAAGAAATAAAAAGGAAAGAAAGAAAGACAGAAAGAAAGAAAAAATTAAGAAAGAAAGAAAGTAAGAAAGAAAAAAGAAAGAAAGAAAGAAGAAAGATAGAAAGAAATAATAAAGAAAGAAATAAAGAAGGAAGAAAGAAAGAAGAAAGAAAGAAAGAAAAAAGAATGAATGAAAGAAAGAAAAAAAGAAAGAAAGAAAGACAGGAAGACAAAAGGAAAAGAAAGAAAGAAAGAAAAAAGAAAGAAAGACAGAAAGAAAGAAAGACAGAAGAAAGAAAGAAAAAAGAAAGAAAGAAAAAAGAAAGAAAGAAAAAAGAAAGAAAGACAGAAAGAAAGACAGAAAGAAAGACATAAAGAAAGAAAGAAAGAACAAAAGAAAGGAAGAAAAAAGAGAGTAAGAAAAAAGAAATAAAGACAGAAAGAAAGACAGAAAGAAAGAAAGAAAGAAAAAAGAAACAAAGAAAAGGAAAGAAAGAAAGAAAAATAAAAGAAAGAAAGAAAGAAAGACAGACAGAAAGAATGAAAGAAAGGAAAAGTTAGAAAGAAAAAAGAA
>JAVLUU010000403.1:845000-850000 GCA_032206185.1 Columba guinea
AAGAAACAAAGAAAGAATAAAGAAAGAAAGACAGTAAGAAAGAAAAAATTAAGAAAGTAAGAAAGAAAGTAAGAAAGAAAAAAGAAAGAAAGAAAGAAGAAAGACAGAAAGAAATAAGAAAGATAGAAATAAAGAACGAAGAAAGAAAGAAAGAAGAATGAAGGAAAAAAGAAAGAAAAGAAAGAAAGAAGAAGGAAAGAAAAAAGAAAGAAAGAAAGACAGACAGAAAGAAAGAAAGACGGAAATAATTAAGAAGGAAAGAAACAATAAAGAAAGATTAAAGAAAGAAATAAAGAAAGAAGAAAGAAAGAAAGAAAAAAGAAATAAAATAAGAAAAAAGAAAGAAAGAAAAAAGAAAGAAGAAAGAAAGAAGAAAGAAAGAAAGAAGAAAGACAGAAAGAAAGAAAGAAAGAAAAAGAAAGAAAGAAAGAAAAAAGAAATAAAGAAAGACAGAAAAAAAGAAAGAAAGAAGAAAAAAGAAAGAAATAAAAAGAAAGAAAAAACTAGAAAGCAAAAAAGAAGAAAGAAAGAAAGAAAGAGAAAAGAAAGAAAGAAAGACAGGTAGAAGAAAGAAAGAAAAAACTAGAAAGAAAAAAAGAAGAAAGAAAGAAAGAAAGAAAGAAAGAAAGAAAGAAAGAAAGAAAGAAAGAAAGAAAGAAAAAAGAAAGAAAGAAAGAATAAAGAAAGAAAGACAGTAAGAAAGAAAAAATTAAGAAAGAAAGAATGTAAGAAAGAAAAAAGAAAGGAAGAAAGAAGAAAGACAGAAAGAAATAAGAAAGAAAGAAATAAAGAAGGAAGAAAGAAAGAAAGAAAAAAGAATGAAAGAAAGAAAGAAAAAAAGAATGAAAGAAAGATAGAAAGAACGAAAGAAGAAAAAAGAAAGAAAGAAATAAAGAAAGAAAGAGAAAAGAAAGACAGAAATAAGAAAGAAGGAAAGACAAATAAAGAAAAAAAGAAAGAAAGAAAGAAAGAAAAAGAAAGAAATAAAGAAGAATAAAAAAAGAAAGAAAGGAGAAAGACAGAAAGAAAGAAAGAAAGAACGAAGAAAGAAAGAAAGAAAGACAGAAATAAAAGAGGAAAAGAAAGAAAGAAACAAAGAAAAAAGAAAAAGAAAGAAAAAGAAAGAAAGAAAGATAGAAGAAAAGAAAGACAGAAAGAAAGAAAGAAAGAAAGAAAGAAAAAAGAAAGAAAGAAGAAAGAAAGAAAGAAAGAAAGAAAAAAGAAAGAAAGAAAGAAGAAAGAAAGAAAAAAGAAAGAAAGAAAAAAAAAGAAAAAAGAAAGAAGTAAAAAAGAAAGACTAGAAAGAAAGACAGAAAGAGAGAAAAAAAGAAAGAAACAAAAAAGAAAGAAAGAAGAAAGACAGATAGAAAGAAAGAAAGAAAAAATAAAGAAAAAAAAAACAAAGAAAGAAAAAAAGAAGAAAGAAAGAAAGACAGACAGAAAGAAAGAAAGAAAGTTAAAGTTAGAAAGAAAAAGGAAAAAAGAAAGAAAGAAAGAAAGAAAGAGAAAAGAAAGGAAGATAGAGAGAAAGAAAGAAAGAAGAAAAAAAAGAAAGAAATAAATAAAGAAAGAGAAAAGAAAGAAAGAAAGAAAAAAGAAAGAAAGAAAAAGAAAGAAAGAAAGAAAAAGAAAAGAAAGAAAGAAAGAAGAATAAAAAAAGATAGAAAGGAGAAAGAAAGAAAGAAAGAAGAAAGAAAGAAAGACAGAAAGAAAGAAAAAAAAAAGAAAGAAAGAAAGAAAAAAGAAAAAGAAAGAAAAAGAAAGAAAGAAAGAAAGATAGAAAAAAGAAATAAAGAGAGAAAGAAAGAAAAAAAGAAAGAAAGAAGAAAGAAAGAAAGAAAGAAAAAAGAAAGAAAGAAGAAAGAAATAAAGATAGAAAGAAAGAAATAAAGAAAAAAGAAAGAAAAAAGGAAGAAAGAAAGAAAAACAGAAAAAAAAAAGAAGGGAAGAAAGAAAGAAATAAAAAGGAAAGAAAGAAAAAATTAAGAAAGAAAGAAAGTAAGAAAGAAAAAAGAAAGAAAGAAAGAAGAAAGATAGAAAGAAATAAGAAAGAAAGAAATAAAGAAGGAAGAAAGAAAGAAGAAAGAAAGAAAGAAAAAAGAATGAATGAAAGAAAGAAAAAAAGAAAGAAAGAAAGACAGGAAGACAAAAGGAAAAGAAAGAAAGAAAGAAAACAGAAAGAAAGACAGAAAGAAAGAAAGACAGAAGAAAGAAAGGAAAAAGAAAGAAAGAAAAAAGAAAGAAAGAAAAAAGAAAGAAAGACAGAAAGAAAGACAGAAAGAAAGAAATAAAGAAAGAAAGAAAGAACAAAAGAAAGGAAGAAAAAAGAGAGTAAGAAAAAAGAAATAAAGACAGAAAGAAAGACAGAAAGAAAGAAAGAAAGAAAAAAGAAACAAAGAAAAGGAAAGAAAGAAAGAAAAATAAAAGAAAGAAAGGAAGAAAGACAGACAGAAAGAATGAAAGAAAGGAAAAGTTAGAAAGAAAAAAGAAAAAAGAAAGAAAGACAGAAAAAAGAAAGAAAAGGGAAAGAAAGAAAAAGACAGAAAGAAAGAAAGAAAAAAGAAAGAAAGAAAGAAAGAAAGAAAGAAAGAAAGAAAAAATGAAAGAACGAAGAAAGAAAGAAAGAAAAAAGAAAGACAGAAAGAAAGAGAGAAAGGAAGCAAGAAGAAAGAAGAAAGAAAGAAAGAAGAAAGAAAGAAAGTAAGGGAGAAAGAAAAAAGAAAGAAGAAAGAAAAAATAAATAAATAAAGAAAGAAAGAAAGAAAGAAAAAAATAAATAAAGAAAGAAAGACAGAAAGAAAGAAAGAAAGAGAGAAAAAAAAGAAAGAAAGAAGAGAGAAAGAACGAAAGAAAGAAAAAAGAAAGAAAGAAGAAAGAAAGATAGAAAGAAAGAAGAAAGAAAGAAGAAACAAAGAAAGAAAGATAGAAAAAAGAAAGATAGAAACAAAGAAAGAAAGATGAAAAGAAAGAAAGAAAGAAAGAAAGAAAAAAGAAAGAAAGAAAAGAAGAAAGAAAGAAGAAAGAAAGAAAGAAAGAAAAGAAAGAAAAAAGAAAGAAAGAAGAAAGAAAGAAAGAAAGAAAGAAGAAAGAAAGACAGAAAGAAATAAAAAAGGAAAAGAAAGAATGAAAGAAAGAAAAAAGTAAAAGAAGTAAAAGAAAGAAAGAAAGAAAGAAAAAAGAAAGAAAGGAAGAAAGACAGAAAGAAAGACAGAAAGAAAGAAAGAAAAAAGAAAAAGAAAGAAAAAGAAAGAAAGAAAGAAAGAAAGAAATAAGAAAGAAAGAATAAAGAAAAAAGAAAGAAAGAAAGAAAAAAGAAAGAAGAAGAAAGAAAGAAAGAATGAAAAAAGAAAGAAAAAAGAAGGAAAGAAAGACAGAAAGAAAGAACGAAAAAACGAAAAAGAAAGAAAAAGAAAGAAGGACAGAAAGAAAGAAAAATAAGAAAGACAGAAAGAAGAAAGAAAGACAGAAAGAAAGAAAGTAAGAAAGAAAAAAGAAAGAAAGAAAGAAGAAAGACAGAAAGAAACAAGAAAGATAGAAATAAAGAATGAAGAAAGAAAGAAGAAAGAAAGAAAGAAAAAAGAATGAAGGAAAAAAGAAAGAAAAGAAAGAAAGAAGAAGGAAAGATAAAAGAAAGAAAGAAAGACAGAAAGAAAGAAAGACGGAAATAATTAAGAAGGAAAGAAACAATAAAGAAAGATTAAAGAAAGAAATAAAGAAAGAAGAAAGAAAGAAAGAAAAAAGAAATAAAATAAGAAAAAAGAAAGAAAGAAAAAAGAAAGAAGAAGGAAAGAAGAAAGAAAGAAAGAAGAAAGACAGAAAGAAAGAAAGAAAGAAAAAGAAAGAAAGAAAGAAAAAAGAAATAAAGAAAGACAGAAAAAAAGAAAGAAAGAAGAAAAAAGAAAGAAATAAAAAGAAAGAAAAAACTAGAAAGCAAAAAAGAAGAAAGAAAGAAAGAAAGAGAAAAGAAAGAAAGAAAGACAGGTAGAAGAAAGAAAGAAAAAACTAGAAAGAAAGAAAGAAGAAAGAAAGAAAAAAGAAAGAAAGAAAAAAAAAGAAAAAAGAAAGAAGTAAAAAAGAAAGACTAGAAAGAAAGACAGAAAGAGAGAAAAAAAGAAAGAAACAAAAAAGAAAGAAAGATAAAAGAAAGACAGATAGAAAGCAAGAAAGAAAAAATAAAGAAATAGAAACAAAGAAAGAAAAAAAGAAGAAAGAAAGAAAGACACACAGAAAGAAAGAAAGAAAGTTAAAGTTAAAAAGAAAAAGGAAAAAAGAAAGAAAGAAAGAAAGAAAGAGAAAAGAAAGGAAGACAGAGAGAAAGAAAGAAAGAAGAAAAAAAAGAAAGAAATAAAGAAAGAGAAAAGAAAGAATGAAAGAAGAAAGAAAGAAAAAGAAAGAAAGAAAGAAAGAAAGAAAAAGAAAGGAAAGAAAGAAGAATAAAAAAAGATAGAAAGGAGAAAGAAAGAAAGAAAGAAGAAAGAAAGAAAGACAGAAAGAAAGAAAAAAGAAAGAAAGAAGAAAGAAAGAAAGAAAGAAATAAAAAGGAAAGAAAGAAAGACAGAAAGAAAGAAAAAATTAAGAAAGAAAGAAAGTAAGAAAGAAAAAAGAAAGAAAGAAAGAAGAAAGATAGAAAGAAATAAGAAAGAAAGAAATAAAGAAGGAAGAAAGAAAGAAAGAAGAAAGAAAGAAAGAAAAAAGAATGAATGAAAGAAAGAAAAAAAGAAAGAAAGAAAGACAGGTAGAAAGAAAGAAAGAAGAAAAAAGAAAGAGAGAAATAAAGAAAGAGGAAAGAAAGAAAGAAAGAAGAAAGAAAGAAAGAAGAATAAAGAATGAAAGAAAGAAAAAGAAAAGAAAGAAAGAAAGAAGAATAAAAAAAGAAAGAAAGGAGAAAGACAGAAAGAAAGAAAGAAAGAAAAAGAAAGAAAGAAAGAAAAGAAAGAAAGAAAGAAGAATAAAAAAAGAAAGAAAGAAGAAAGAAATAAAGATAGAAAGAAAGAAATAAA
>JAVLUU010000404.1:0-25950 GCA_032206185.1 Columba guinea
GGGAGGAGGCGTGGCCAGAAGGGCTAGGTAGATTGTGGGCGTGGCTCGGGGGAAGGCGGGGCCAGAAATGGGACTGGGGATGGATGGAGCCATAGAGCATCTCGTGGGGCCTGCGGAGGGGGGGGAGGCCAGAAGGGGGCGTGCCAGTGGGCGTGGCCATGAGGGGGCGTGTCGGGGGGGCGTGGCTTACGGCGTAGCTCAGCCGCTCCTCCTCATTGGCCGCGGGGCCGGTGTCGTTGTCCTCCAGCTCCAGGTCGCCGCTCAGCGCCCGGCGCATCTCGGGGCCCAGCGCCTGCAGCGACTGCAGCCCGGCCTGGGGGGGGACACGGCGTCAGCCCCCCAATCACCCCACATCACCCCAGGTGACCCCCCAGCACCACCCTCCTTTTGGGGGGGGAATACCCCCAGTTCTTTTGGGGGTGAACCCTCCTTTTTTGGGGGAGAAAACCCCCATTTCTTTTGGGGGTGAACCCTCCTCTTTTGGGGGAGAAAACCCCCATTTCTTTTGGGGGTGAACCCTCCTTTTTGGGGGGGTTAAAACCCTTTGTTATTTGTTTTCTGAGTTAAACCCTCATTTTGGGGGGGGTAAGCCCCCATCACTTTGGGGGTACCCCCACTCATTTTGGGGGTATCCCCCCCCTTTAAGCCCACCTCATTTTGGGGGTAAGCAGGTAAGCCCTCCCCATTTTGGTGTTAATTCCCCCCCCCCCCCCCCAATTTTGGGTGTACCCTCCCCCCATTTTGGGGGGTAAGGCCCTTCCTCGTTTTGGGGGTAAGCCCCTCCCCCCCATCATTTTGGGGGGTACCTTCCCCCATCTTAGGGGTAAGTCCCCCCATTTGGGAATAACCCCCCTCCTTTTGGGGGTACTCCCCCCTCCTTTTGGGGGTAAGCCCCCCTCATTTTGGGGGGTAAGACCAACCCCATTTTGGCGGTACACCCCTCATTTTGGGGTCCCCCCTCTCATTTTGGTGTAAGCACCCCCTCATTTAGGGGGCAAGCAACCCCCCCCCCTTATGTTGCGGTAAGCCCCCCCATAATTTTGGGGGTACCCCCTCCCATCATTTTGGGGAAAGCCAATCCCATCTGGGGGTACCCCCCCCCCCCCCCCCCCCCAATTCTGGGGCTTCCCCCCCTCATTTTGGGGGTATTTCCCGCCCCCCCCAATTTTGAGAGTCAGACCCCCTCATTTTGGGGGTTAAGCCCCCCCCCCCAATTTTTGGGGGTACCTGGGGGTAAGCCCCCCTCATCTTTTGTGTAAGACCCCCCCTCATTTTTGGGCGGTAAGCTCCCCCCCTCATTTTTGGGTGCACCCCCCCCCCATTTTGGGGTCTCCCCCATTTTGGGTGTATCCCCCCCCATTTCGTGGTTCCCCCCCCTCATTTTGGGGTTCCCCCCCATTTTGGGGGTGACCCCCCCCTCATTTTGGGGTTCCCCCCCATCTTGGGTTAACCCCTCCTTATTTTGGGGTAAGCCCCCCTCATTTTGTGGGGTAAGCCCCCCCCAATTCTGAGGCTTCCCCCCCCCTCATTTTGGGGATAAGCCCTCCCTCATTTTGGGGGTCAGGCCCCCCCCCCCCCATTGTGGTGTAACCCCCCCCATTTCGGGGTCCCCCCCCATTTTTTGGCATCTCCCCCCCATCTTGGGTTAATCCCCCCCATTTTGGGTTGATCCCCCCCCATTTTGGGGTATCCCCCCCTCTTTTTGGGTGTACACCCCATTTTGGGGTAAACCACCCCCCCCCTCATTTTGGGGTGTACCCACCCTCATTTCTGGGTGTACCCCTCCCCCCCCCCCCCCACCCATTTTGGGGTCTCCTCCATATTTCGGGGTCCCCCCAATTTTGGGTGTATCCCCACCATTTCAGGGTTCCCCCCCATTTTGGGGTAACCCCCCCCCCGATTTCGGGGTCAGGCTCCCTCCATTTTGGGGTCCCCCCCCATTTTGGTGTATCCCCACCATTTCGGGGTTTCCCCCCCATTTTGGGTGTATCCCCCCATTTCAGGGTGTACCCCCCCCATTTCGGGGTCCCCCCCCATTCTGGGTGTATCCCCCCATTTTGGGTGTAACCCCCCCCCATTTCAGGGTGTACCCCCCCCCATTTCAGGGTGTACCCCCCCCATTTTGGGGTCCCCCCCCATTTTGGGTGTATCCCCCCATTTTGGGTGTATCCCCACCATTTCGGGGTTCCCCCCCATTTTGTGGTAACCCCCCCCAATTTTGGTGTCAGTTCCCCCCCAGTCAGTCCCCCCCCACTTCGGGGTCCCCCACATTTCAGGGTCCCCACCGTTTCGGGGTCCCCCCCATTTCAGGATCCCCCCCGTTTTGGGGTCCCCCCATTTCAGGCTCCCTCCATTTCGGCGTCCCCCCCATTTCGGGGTCCCCCCATTTCGGGGTCCCCCCCCATTTCAGGCTCCCTCCATTTCAGCGTCCCCCCCATTTCAGGGTCCCCCCCGTTTTGGGGTCCCCCCCCATTTCGGGGTCCCCCCCGTTTCAGGATCCCCCCCCGTTTTGGGGTCCCCCCATTTCAGGCTCCCTCCATTTCGGTGTCCCCCCCCATTTCGGGGTCCCCCCCCATTTCAGGCTCCCTCCATTTCGGCGTCCCCCCCATTTCGGGGTCCCCCCCCATTTCAGGGTCCCCCCCATTTCAGGGTCCCCGTTTTGGGGTCCCCCCATTTCGGGGTCCCCCCCATTTCGGGGTCCCCCCCTTTTCGGGGTGCCTGTTGGGGCCGCACCTGCAGCGCGCTCTGGGTGCTGGGCTGGGCGCTGGGCCCTAGTGCCCCCCGCTCCTTCCGCCGCCGGAACTTGCGGAAATAGTCCTGGATCAGGAACGTGGCGTAGAACTTGCCCACGGTCACCTCCTCCTCTGGGGGGGCAGGGGGTCAGGGACACCCCAAAAGCGGGGGGGGGACACCCCAAAAGCGGGGGGGGACACCCCCACAATGGGGGGGAACCCCCCCACAAATAGGGGACACCCCCACAAAGGGGGAAAACCCCTACAAATGGGGGAGGAACACCCCCACAATGGGGACACCCCCACAATGGGGACACCCCCCACAAAGTGGGAAAACCCCTACAAATGGGGGGGGGACACCCCCACAAGGGGACACCCCCCACAATGGGGACACCCCCACAAAGGGGGAAAAACCCCTACAAATGGGGGGGGGGAACACCCCCACAATGTGGACACCCCCAGAATGGGGGGGAATGACCCTACAAAGTGGGGGACACACCCACAATGGGGACACCCCACAATGGGGACACTCCCAAAACTGGGGGGGGGGGAACCCCCATTTATTTGGGGGGAACCCCCATTTATTTGGGGGTGAACCCACTTTTTTTTGGTGCGGGGGGTAAAACCCCTTTAATTATTGAATGTGAACCCTCCTTTTTGGGGGTAAAACCCCTTGATTATTGAAGATGAACCCTCCAATTTTGGGGGTAAACCCCTCATTTCTTTTGGGGTGGCCCCTAATTTGGGGGGCGGGGGGGTGTGAAATAATGCCCCCCCCCTTTACTGACCCTCGGGGGGGGGAATGACCTCGTCCAGCAGCTTCGGCTTGGTCCGCTTCCAGATCTTCTTGATGACCGCGCGCGCAGCTCCTTGTTGGCCACGTCCAGGTTCCCTGTTTATAGGGGGGACACAAACACAATGGGGTGTCCCCCCATTGTTCTGGGGGGGTCTGTGTGTGTCCCCCCCCCCCCCGCAGTGCCCCACCTTCCGTCTTGATGCGGAGGGAGGTGCGCACCAGGGCGAACAGCGTGGCGTTGAAGGTGACGGTGCCGTCCGAGTTGAGCGGCATGTTCATGGCCACCAGGCGCTGGGGACAGAGCGGGGAAAGTGGGGGCGGGGGGGAAGGGAGGGGACCCAGGCGTCCGGGGAGGGGACCCAGGCGTCCGGGGAGGGGAGCCAGGTATCTGGGGAGGGGACCCAGGCGTCCGGGGAGAGGACCCAGGGGTCCGGGAGAGGGGAGCCAGGTATCTGGGGAGGGGACCCAGGCGTCCGGGGAGAGGACCCAGGCGTCCGGGGAGGGGACCCAGGTGTCCAGGAGAGCGGACCCAGGTGTTCGGGGAGGGGACCCAGGTGTCTGAGAGAGGGACCCAGGTGTCCAGGAGAGGGGACCCAGGCGTCCGGGGAGGGGACCCAGGTGTCTGGGAGAGGGGACCCAGGTGCCTGGAAAAGGGACCCAGGCATCCAGACAAGGGACCCAGGCATCCAGGAGAGGGGACCCAGGCGTCCGGGATGGGGACCCAGGCATCCGGGAAGGGACCCAGGCGTCCGGGAAGGTCCCCATTTTGGGTGTCTGACCTTGCAGGCCACGCGGTGCGGGCAGAGCTTCCCGAAGCCCAGGGGGGGCTGGATGCGCCGCAGCAGCGTCACCACGTCCAGGTGCTTGATGCGGCCCCTGGGGAAAGCGGGGGGGAACAGTGACCCTGACCTTGACCTTGACCTGAGGGTGCCCTTGACCCGGACAGACCTGGCGGCCGGGTCGTACTCGGACCAGACACGCTTGAACTCGTCCAGGTGGTGGGGGCCCAGGATGGACCAGTCGCGCGTCAGGTAGTCAAAGTTGTCCATGATGACGGCCACAAAGAGGTTGATGATCTGGGGGGGAGATGTGGGGCAGAGGGGTTGATATGGGGCAGGGATCCCGCTATGGGGCAGGGATGTTGCTGTTGGGCAGAGGGGTTGATATGGGGCAGGGGGGTCTTGCAATGGGGCAGGGATGTCACCATAGGTCAGGGATGTTGCTGTGGGTCAGGGGGTCTTGCAATGGGGCAGGGATCTCACTATGGGGGAGGGATGTTGCCGTGGAGCAGCATTGCTGTGGGGCAGCACTGCTGTGGGGCAGCGGCGCCGTGGGGCAGCATTGTTGTGGTGCAGCACTGCTGTGGGGCAGCACTGCTGTGGGGCAGCGTTGCCGTGGGGCAGCGGTGCTGTGGGGCAGTGGTGCCGTGGGGCAGCACTGCCGTGGGGCAGCGGTGCCGTGGGGCAGCGCTGTGGTGCCGTGGGGCAGCACTGCCGTGGGGCAGCGGTGCCGTGGGGCAGCGCTGTGGTGCCGTGGGGCAGCGCGGTGGTGCCGTGGGGCTCACCAGGAAGGCGCAGAGCATGAAGAAGCTGATGAAGTAGACGATGGCGAAGTTGCTGCCGCAGCTGAACTCCTCCCCCGGCCCCGCGTCCGACTCGGGGTCACAGCGCTTGCCCGGCAGGCTGGCCAGCATCACCTCCTGCCACGCCTCCCCCGTGGCGCACCTATAGACACCCTATAGACACCCTATAGATACCCTATAGACCCCTATAGACACCCTATGGACCCCTATGGGGCTCCCCCAGAACTGTCCTGACCCCCAGCATCACCTCCTGCCACGCCTCCCCCGTGGCGCACCTATAGACACCCTATAGACACCCTATAGATACCCTATAGACCCCTATAGACACCCTATGGACCCCTATGGGGCTCCCCCAGAACTGTCCTGACCCCCAGCATCACCTCCTGCCACGCCTCCCCCGTGGCGCACCTATAGACACCCTATAGACACCCTATAGATACCCTATAGACCCCTATAGACACCCTATGGACCCCTATGGGGCTCCCCCAGAACTGTCCTGACCCCCAGCATCACCTCCTGCCACGCCTCCCCCGTGGCGCACCTATAGACACCCTATAGACCCCTATGGGGCTCCCCCAGAACCGCCCTGACCCCCAGCATCACCTCCTGCCACGCCTCCCCTGTGGCGCACCTATAGACACCCTATAGACACCTATGGGGCTCCCCCAGAACTGCCCTGACCCCCAGCATCACCTCCTGCCACGCCTCCCCCGTGGCGCACCTATAGACACCCTATAGACCACTATGGGGCTCCCCCAGAACCGCCCTGACCCCCAGCATCACCTCCTGCCACGCCTCCCCCGTGGCGCACCTGGGACCCTATAGACCCTATAGCCACCCTATGGGGACCCTATAGCCACCCTATGGGGACCCTATAGACCCTATAGCCACCCTATGGAGACCCTATAGATCCCATAGCCACCCTATGGGGACCCTATAGATCCTGTAGCCACCCTATGGGGACCCTATAGCCACCCTATAGATCCTATAGCCACCCTATGGGGACCCTATAGGGCTCCCCCAGAACCCCCCTGAGCCCTGGGGTGTGCTCTCCTGCCACGCCTCCCCCACAGCATCCCATGGACCCTATAGGGATCCTCCATAACCTATAGAGACCCTACAGACCCTATAGGAACTCTCCAGACCCTATAAGGACTCTATAGACCCTATAGAGCTCCTCCAGACCCCCCCGCAGCCCAACAGGCATCCCCTATAGATGGGGTACAGACGTAGATACCTCAGGAGAGCCCTATAGAAGCCCCACAGGGAGCCATAGGGACCCCCAGACCCTATAGGGACCCTATAGGAAACCCCCAGACCCCAAGCTGGGGGCTGGATGGTTCACAGGGACTCAACACAGACCCTGAAGGGACCCCCCCAGACCCCATAGAGGGCCCCTTAGATCCCATAGGGACCCCCCCCTAAACCAAATAGAGACACCTCCTAGACCCTATAGGGACCTTATAGAGCCTATAGGGACCTTATAGAGCCTGTAGGAGCCGCCGTCCCCACCTGAAGAGCAACAGCACGGCCTGGGGGAAGGTCTGGAAGTTGTTGTTGCGGTTGATTTGGGTCCCGTCCTGCAGCGCCACCTTCCCAAAGGTCTGGGGACACGGGGGGGACAAAGCGGGTGACACCGGGGGGTGACACCCAGAGGTGACACTGGGGGGGGGTGACACCCAGGGGTGACACCAGGAGGTGACACTGGGGGGGGGTGACACCAGGGGGGGTGACACCCAGAGGTGACACTGGGGTGGTGACACCCGGAGGCTGACACCTGGAGGGTGACACTGGGGGAGTCACACCCGGGGGGTGACACCGGGGTGGGGGTGACATCCAGGGGTGACACCGGGAGGTGACACCCAGAGGTGACACTAGGGTGGTGACACCCGGAGGCTGACACCTGGAGAGTGACACTGGGGGGGTGACACTGGGAGGTGACACCGGGAGGGGGTTACACCCAGGGGTGACACCAGGAGGTGACACCCAGAGATGACACCGGGGGGGGTGACACCAAGAGGTGACACTGGGGGGGGGTGACACCAGGGGGGTGACACCCAGAGGTGACACTGGGGTGGTGACACCCGGAGGCTGACACCTGGAGGGTGACACTGGGGGAGTCACACCCGGGGGTGACACCGGGGGGGGGTGACACCCAGGGGTGACACCGGGAGGTAACACCCAGAGGTGACACCGGGGGGGTGACACCAGGAGGTGACACTGGGGGGGGTGACACCAGGGGGGGTGACACCCAAAGGTGACACTGGGGTGGTGACACCCGGAGGCTGACACCTGGAGGGTGACACGGGGGGAGTCACACCCAGGGGTGACACCGGGGGGGGGTGACATCCAGGGGTGACACCGGGAGGTGACACCGGGGGGGTGACACCAGGGGGGTGGCACCAGGGGGGTGACACCCAGAGGTGACACCGGGGAGGGGTGACACCAGGAGGTGACACCAGGGGGGTGACACTGAGGGGGTGACACTGGGGGGGTGACACCCAGAGGTGACACCAGGGGGGGTGACAACCAGAGGTGACACCGGGGAGGGGTGACACCAGGGGGGTGACACTGAGGGGGTGACACCAGGGGGGTGACACAGGCCCCCCCGCCGTGTCCCCACCTGCATCCCGATGACGGCGTAGATGAAGAAGATCATGGCGATGAGGAGGGCGACGTAGGGCAGCGCCTTTGGCGGGAGGGAGACACACAGAGCGAGGAAGGGGTGTCACCAACCCCTCGCCATGTCCCCAACCCTGCCCTGTGATGTCCCCAAGGCCACCTGGAAGGACTTGACGAAGGTCCAGAGCAGCGTGCGGATCCCCTCGCCCTTGGACAACAGCTTCACCAGCCGCATCACGCGGAACAGGCGGAAAAAGGTGATGGAGATGCGGGAACTGTCCTCGGAGCTCTGGGCGGGGGACACAGGGGGGTCAGAAGGACCCTCACATTGTCACCCCCCCGCCCGGTGACACCGCCGTACCTCGCCGACGTGCCCCCCGTTCTGTCACACAGGCGCAAGATGGAATGGATGGTGGTGGAGATGGACAGATGGACATGATGGACACAGAGGGGGGTGCAGAGGTATTGGGGACACCCCTGTCACCCCCACACCCCCCCTCCCCCGCAGGCAGGGGACACAAACAAGGGGGGGTGACACTCACATTGACCTCGGTGACAGCGATGTCCACCACGCTGCCCACCACGATGAGTGCATCAAATGTGTTCCAGGCGTCGCAGAAGTAGTGCTGGGGGGGACATGGGGGGACATGGTGGGTCCTTGGGTGACACTGTCACCGCGTGTGACACCCCCCTCGTTGTGTGACACCCCCCTCATTGGGTGACACCCCCTGTCCTTGGGTGACACCCCCCTCCTTGTGTGACAACCCCCTCTTTGTGTGACACCCCCTCCTTGTGTGACACCTCCCATGCTCGTATGACACCCCCTGTCCTTGTGACACACCTTGTCCTCGTGTGACACCCCCCCTCCTTGGGTGACACACCCTGTCCTTGGGTGACACCCCCCATGCTCATGTGACACCCCCCTCTTTGGGTGACACCCCCTGTCCTTGGGTGACACCCCCATCCTCAGGTGTCACCCCCCGTCACTGTGTGACCCCATCCTCAGTTGTCACCCCTGTCCCCATGTGCCCCCTCCACGTGCCACCCCCGTGTCCCCCCCCGTGTCCCCACCCGTGGTTTGAAGGCCACGATCTTGAGCAGCATCTCGGCGGTGAAGAGCCCAGTGAACACCATGTTCAGCAGATCCATCACGTAGTTGAACGGCTTGGACTGCTCGTAGTGCTACAGGCGGACAAACAACAGCGTCACCGCGTCCCCCGCCTGTCCCCGTGCATCCCCAACATCCCCCCCCGCCACCCACCTGCACGGCCAGCGCGATGGTGTTGAGGAGGATGAGGACGAACATGATGTACTCGAAGGCGGTGGAGTTGACCATGGCCCAGACGCGGTGCTGGCTGCGGTTGTGCGGGATGTACCGCCGCAGCGGCTGTGCCTTCAACGCGTACTCCACGCACTGGCGCTGCCACCGGGGGGGGGACATAGGGACAGTGCCACCACCGCGTGGTGACACCCCCCCGTGCGCACAGGGGGACACCGCGGGGTCCTCTCACCACCATTTGGGGTGACACCACGGTGTGTCACTGTAACCCCGGCTGTGCTTTCAACGCGTACTCCATGCACTGGCGCTGCCACCGGGGAGGGGACATGGTGACAGTGCCACCACCATGTGGTGACACCTCCCGTGCGCACAGGGGGGACACCGCGGGGTCCTCTCACCACCATTTGGGGTGATGAGGTGACACCGCAGTGTGTCACCATAACCCCGGCTGTGCCTTCAGTGCGTACTCCACACACTGGTGCTGCCACCAGGGCGGGGGACATGGGGACAGTGCCACCACCCGCGTGGTGACACCCCCCGTGTGCACAGGGGGACACTGTAGTGTCTCCCTGACCACTGTGTGGGGTGACAAGGTGACACTGTAGTATGTCACCGTAACCCTGGCTGTGCTTTCAATGCGTACTCCATGCACTGGCGCTGCCACCAGGGAGGGGACATGGGACAGTGCCACCACCACAGGGTGACACCACAGTGTCCCCTCCACCACTACATGGGGACACCACAGTGTCCCCCTGACTGTTATGTGGGGTGACAAGGTGACATTGCAGCATGTCACTGTAACCCTGGCTGTGCTTTCAATGCGTACTCCATGCGCTGGTGCTGCCACCAGGGAGGGGACATGGGGACAGTGCCACCATGAGGTGTCACTGCTGGCACCCACCAATGCCATGTGGGGTGACAATACAGTGTCACCCACAACCACAGCCAGATCCTCCCCACTCTGCTGGTGGCACCGGGGAGGGGGACACAATGGCCACACATGGAGGTGTCACCACTGTCTGTGAAGGTGCCACCACCCAAGGAGGTGACAAAGTGACACCACATTGTCCCCCCATCACATGGGCTGACGAGGTGACACTGTGGTGTGCCCAAAACCCTGGTCACATCCTCTCCATATGGTCACTGTGACCGGAGAGGTGACACAACCTGGAAGTGCCAGCCCAGCACCTGGCGGTGCCACCCCCGGGGATGTCCCCAAGTGCCACCAGCCGTCCCCTGTCACCTGGTTCTTGTCCAGCTCGCAGTTGCGGTACTCGCTCTCGCCCTGCGCGCGGAAGGTGATGATGACGAAGCCCACGAAGATGTTCATCATGAAGAAGGCAATGACGATGATGTAGACGATGAAGAAGATGGAGATCTCCACCCGGTAGTTGTAGATGGGCCCCTGGTCCTCGGCGTTGGCGTCGATGGCTTTATACAGCAGCCTGAGGGGACACGGCGGTGACACGGCGGTGACATCCTGCCCTGGGGGTGGCGTTGTCACCGTCCCCAGACTCACGCGGGCCACCCCTCGAAGGTGGAGACGGTGAAAAGCGCCATCATGCCGGCCAGGACGTTGTCGAAGTTGAAGTCGCTGTTGTGCCACAGGCGCTGGCGCACTGAGGGGTGGGTGACGTCCCCGTCCTTGTACACCAGGAACGTGCCCCTGGGGGACAGGGGGACATTGGGGACATCACACCGAGGGGTGGGTGACGTCCCTGTCCTTGTACACCAGGAACGTGCCCCTGGGGGACAGGGGGACAGTGGGGATATGTCCCTGTCCCTGTACACCAGGAACGTGCCCCTGGGGGACAGGGGGACATTGGGACACTGGGGACATGTCCTCGTCCTTATACACCAGGAACGTGTCCCTGGTGGGGACAGGGGGACATTGGGGACATGTCCCTGTCCTTGTACACCAGGAACGTGCCCCTGGTGGGGACAGGGGGTTGGGGACACCGGGGGTTGGGGACACAGCACCCACTTGCACTCCCCTGGCGTGTGTTTGGCCTCGTCGGTGCAGCTGTAGAACTTGCCCTGGGGACAGTGGGGGAGTCAGGGGGGTCCCCACCTCTCGGGGGAGGGGGATTGGGGACCCCCGGGGGGTTTTGGGGACCCCGCCCAGGGGGGTTTGGGGACCCCTCAGGGGGGTTTTGGGGTCCCCTCGCTCACCTTGAAGAGCTGCACCCCGATACAGGCGAACATGAACTGCAGCAGCGTGGTCACGATCATGATGTTGCCGATGGTGCGGATGGCGACGAAGACGCACTGGACCACGTGCTGGGGACACCCGGACAGATGGACGTAGGGACACGGGGACAGACGGACGTGGGATGGACAGACCAGGGGACACAGGGACAGACAGACAGGGGGGGACACAGGGACGGAGGGATGGACACACAGGACACCACATGTTGGGGACAGAGGGATGGACTTGGGGACAAAGGGACAGGAGGACATGGGGACACCAGGTCCTGGGGACAGAGGGACAGACACAAGGGGACGGAGGGACACCTTGTGCTGGGGACAGAGGGACAGACACAAGGGGACATGGGGATATGACGTGCTGGGGACACGGGGACGTCAGGGACAGGGGGACAGATGAACCTGGGGACAGAGGGATGTCGGGGGACACCACACGCTGGGGACAGAAGGACAGACAGACATGGGGACACAGGGCCAGATGGACCTGGGGACACAGGGACGGACACATGGGGACACAGAGACGGACACATGGGGACACGGGTGGTGGGGACAGACGGACATCGAGGACAGGGACATATGGGCACAGAGGGACAGACGGACATGGGGACACAGGGACAAACAGACATGGGGACAGACAAACATGGGGACTCGGGGACAGACAAACATGGGGACTCAGGGACAGATGGACACGGGGACAGAGGGATGTGGGGACACCCCTTGCTTGGGACAGAAAACCAGACACCCTCCCAGTGCTCCCAGTGCCCCCCTGTCCCCTCCCAGTGCTCCCAGTCTCTCCCAGTGCTCCCAGTGCCACCCCGTCCCCTTCCAGTACCCTCCCTGTTCCCTCCCAGTGCCCCCCTGTCCCCTCCTAGAGCTCCCAGTGCCCCCCTGTCCCCTCCCAGTGTCCCCCCGTCCCCTCCCAGTGCTCCCAGTCCCTCGCAGTGCTCCCAGTGCCACCCCTGTTCCCTCCCAGTGCTCCCAGTCCCTCCCAGTGCTCCCAGTTGGCACCTTGAGGCCCTTGGCGCGGTTGATGGCTCGCAGGGGCCGCAGGACGCGCAGGACCCGCAGGATCTTCACCACCGAGATGGCGCTGGAGCTGCCGGGGGGACACCAGTTGCTCCCAGTGCCTCCCAGTAACACTCCCAGTCCCCTCCCAGTCCTTGTACCGGTGCTCCCAGTTCACCCCAGTCCCTTACTGGTCTCATAGGAAGGTGACGCCCCCCTCTCCCACTGAAGTTTGTATGTAAAATAAAGGTGGATCCCTCCATCCCAGTTCATCCCAGTATACTCCAGTGAACCCCAGTACCTTCCAGTATACTCCAGTGCCTCTCCCAGTCCCTCCCAGTTCATCCCAGTATACTCCAGTGCCTCTCCCAGTGCTCCCAGTTCACCCCAGTCCCTTATTGGTCTCATACAACAGCATCACTCCCTCTCCCGCTCAATTTGAGTGGCAGATCCCGCCCTCCCAGTCCCTCCCAGTGCCCCCAGCAGCCCTCCCAGTGCCTCCCAGTCCTTCCCAGTCCCTCCCAGTGCCTCCCAGCAGCCCCCCCAGTGCCCCCAGCAGCCCTCCCAGTCCTTCCCAGTCCTTCCCAGCAGCCCTCCCAGTGCCTCCCAGTGCCCCCAGCAGCCCTCCCAGTGTGCCTCCCAGTCCTTCCCAGTGCCTCCCAGTGCCCCCAGCAGCCCTCCCAATGCCTCCCAGTCCTTCCCAGTGCCTCCAGCAGCCCCCCCAGTGCCTCCCAGTCCTTCCCAGTGCCCCCAGCAGCCCTCCCAGTGCCTCCCAGTAGCGCTCACTGGATGCCGAAGGAGATGAGGGACACGCCAACCACCAGCAGGTCCAGGAGGTTGAACCAGTTGCGGCAGAAGGAGCCTTTGTGCAGGAAGGCGCCAAACGCCGTCATCTGGGGGAGGCAACACCGTGAACCCCAACATTGGGGGGACCCCCCCACTCCCCAGGACCCCCCCCAAACCCCTGGGGACCCCCCCCCAACCCCTGGGGATCCCCTAAATCCCCCCCCTCCCCAGTACCTTGAGCAGGATCTCAACAGTGAAGATGGAGGTGAAGGCGTAATCAAAGTAGCCCAAAATCTGGGTGGGGGGTGGGCAGAAAATGGGGTGACCCTGACACCCCAACCCCCCCAAACCCTCCTTGTGTCCCCTGACCTCCCCAGTTCCTCCCAGTAGCCCCCAGCTCTTCCCAGTGCCCCCCAGTTCAACCCCATCCCCAGCACTGGGCAAGTGGCAACTGTGTCCCACATGGGATGAATTAACATTCTGCCCCCCCCAACCCCCCCCCATTCTCCCAGTTTGTCCCAGTTTGCCCAGTATCCCCTCCCATGGTTGTCCAGCACCCCCAGATGCCCCGACACACCTCAGTTCCTCCCAGTTCCCCCCCAGTTCAACCCCATCCCCAGCACTGGGCTCCTTTGTCCCACATGGGATGAATGAACCACTCTCCCCCCCTTGCCCCAGTTGCTCCCAGTTTGCCCAGTATCCCCCCCATAGTTGTCCAGCACCCCCAGATCCCCCTACATGCCCCAGTTCCTCCCAGTACCCCCAGTTCCTGCCAAAGCCCCCCATTTCAAACATCCACCCCTTCCCACTGGGCTCCTGTGTCCCACATGGGATGAATGAACCGCTCTCCCCCATTGCCCCAGTTGCTCCCAGTTGCTCCCAGTTTGCCCAGTGCCCCACGTGGTTGCGGGGGGAGTGGGTGCGGACGGGGTCCTCGGCGGCCAGCGAGACGCTGCTGAGGATGATGAAGACGAGGATGAGGTTGGTGAAGACGTGGTGGTGGATCAGGGCGTGGCAGCGCACCCGCAGCCTGCACCAGTGCTCCCAGTTAATCCCAGTTACTCCCAGTTCACTGGGTGTGCACCTGCCCCCAGTCCCCCCATGTTCCTAGTGTCCCCAGTCCCAGTGCTCCCAGTTCCCCCAGTGCCTCCTGCCCTAGCGCTCCCAGTCCCCCAGTGCTCCCAGTCCCCCAGTGTCCCCAGTGCTCCCAGTTTGTGTCCCCAGTGCTCCCAGTTAATCCCAGTTACTCCCAGTTCACTGGGTGTGCCCCTGCCCCCAGTCCCCCCATGTTCCTAGTGTCCCCAGTCCCAGTGCTCCCAGTTCCCCCAGTGCCTCCTGCCCTAGCGCTCCCAGTCCCCCAGTGTCCCCAGCCCTCCCAGTCCCCAGTGCTCCCAGTTTGTGTCCCCAGCTCCAGTCCCCCCAGCCATTCAGTCCCAGTGCTCCCAGTTTCCTCACCCCCGCCCTCCCAATACCCCCATGCTCCTGACCCCCTCCCGCTGCTCCCAGTTTGCATCCCCCCCTCCCAGTTCCCCCAGTGCCCCCACCAACCCTCCCAGTAGCTCCCAGTCCCCCCAGTGCCCCCACCACCCCTCCCAGTAGCTCCCAGTCCCTCCAGTGCCCCCACCACCCCTCCCAGTAGCTCCCAGTCCCCCCCAGTGCCCCCACCACCCCTCCCAGTAGCTCCCAGTGCTCCCAGTGCTGACGGGTTGGTGCTGCCCAGCAGGAAGAAGGCGCTGCCCTCGGGGATCGGCACCACTTTGCTCTTGGGGGGCTCCTCGGGGGGGTCCAGCCGGGCCCCCCCCAGACTGTCCCGCTCTCCCCCAGCCTCCTCGTCACCTGCAAGGGACCCAGGCGTCCGGGCGGTGTCACCCCCTCAGGGACCCAGGCGTCCGGGTGGGTGACAGAGTGGTGACACTGACCTTCCTCCTCCTCTTCCTCCTCCTCCTCCTCCTCCGGCTGCTCCCTCTCCACCTGGGGGGAGTGAGGGTTGTGACATGGGGGGGTCACACACATTGGGGGGTGTCACAATTTGGGGTGTCCCCCCATGTCCCACTCACCTTCACACTCACGTCCTGGCTCCCTGCGCTGGCTTCCACCTCTCCAGCTTTGTCCCTGGTTTTGGGGTGAAATAGAGGGGGTTCAGGCAAAGGACCCAGGCGTCTGATAGCCCCCCCCACCCCCTAAAAGGGACCCAGGCATTCAAGTACTCCCCCCCACCCCCATAAAAAAGGGGACCCAGGCGTCCAGGCTCACTTTTTCTCGGCCCCCGAGTTGATGTTGTCACCATCGGCCAAGTTGTCGACGGCGATGGCCAAGAAGACGTTGAGGAGGATGTCTGGGGAGGAAAGGGTTAACCAGTGCTCCCAGTATCCTCCCAGTATGCTCCCAGTATCCTCCCGGTGCCCTTCCAGTTCCCCTCTTGCTGGGTTCGCTCCTGTTCTGCCCACCCCACTTTCACTCCCAGTCCCAGTATCTCCCACACCTGCTTCCCAGTTACCTAGTGCTACCTTCCCAGTCCCTCCCAGTTACCCGGTTCCCCATTCCCAGTCCCTCCCAGTTCCCCTCTTGTTGGCTTCACTCCTGGTCCCATTCCCCCTGCCCCACTCTCTACTTCTATTCCCAACCCCAGTCCCCCCCAGTTTCCCAGTCCCAGTCCTTCCCAGTGCTCCCAGTCCCCTCCAGTCCCTCAGTCCCAGTGCCCCCCAGTTCCCCCGTCCCAGTCCCTCCCAGTGCTCCCAGTACGCCCACGCACAGTTCCCGCAGATGAAGAGGATGACGAAGTAGATGCAGACGAGCATCCCGGGGAAGACGGGACCGCCGTACGCCATGATCCCATCGTACATCACCGCGTTCCAGTCCTCCCCCGTCAGGATCTGGGGTGGGGGGCACACCCCAAAACACCACGGTCACCCCAAAACCCCAGCAGCCCTCCCGCACTCCCAGTACAGCCCGCCAGTGCTCCCAGTACGCTGCTGCTGCCTCCCAGCCCTTCTCAGGGTGGAGCGTCACCCTGGAGGGGCTACAGGATGGTGAGGGGACCTGTTTATGGGGGGGGCTCATGGGTTTTGGGGTCCCCCATGGGTTTTGGGGGTCCCTCTCTGGGCTTTGGGGTCCCCCCCACAGATTTCAGGGTCTCTCACAGGTTCCAGAGTCCCCCACAAATTCCAGGGTCCCCCACAGGATTCAGGTCCCCCCTTGGATTTTAGGGTCCCTCTCTAGGCTTTAGGGACCCCCCAGGTATCAGGATGCCCATCCAGGTTTTGGGGTGTCCCCCAGATCTGGGGGTTCACCTGGAAGACGGTGAGCAGGGCCTGAGGGAAGGTATCGAAGGTGCTTCGCTTGGTCTGGGTCTCGTCAAAACTGAAGCGTCCCCCGAAAAGCTGCATCCCCAGGAGGGCGAAGATGATGATGAAGAGGAAGAGGAGGAGGAGGAGGGAGGCGATGGACTTCATGGAGTTCAGCAGTGAGCCCACCAGGTTGCTCAGCGACGCCCAGTGCCTGCGACATACTGGCGTTACTGGGAGAACTGGGAAAAGGAGCCCCGCGGCCGCAGTGGTGCTGGATGGGGTCATGAATGGGGTCATTGAGTGGGGTCAATGGCGCTGAATGGGGTCACTGAGTGGGGTCAATGAATGGGGTCAATGGAGCTGAATGGGGTCAATGAATGGGGTCATTGAGTGGGGTCAATGGCGCTGAATGGGGTCAATGAATGGGGTCATTGAGTGGGGTCAATGGAGCTGAATGGGGTCACTGAGTGGGGTCAATGAATGGGGTCAATGGAGCTGAACGGGGTCAATGAGTGGGGTCGTTGAGTGGGGTCAATGGAGCTGAATCGGGTCAGTGAATGGGGTCAATGAATGGGGTCACTGAGTGGGGTCAATGGAGCTGAATGGGGTCAGTGAATAGGGTCAATGAAGCTGAATGGGGTCAATGAATGGGGTCAATGAATGGGGTCAATGGAGCTGAACGGGGTCAGTGAATGGGGTCAATGAATGGGGTCAATGAATGGGGTCAATGGAGCTGAACGGGGTCAGTGAATGGGGTCAGTGAATGGGGTCAATGAATGGGGTCACTGAGTGGGGTCAATGGAGCTGAATGGGGTCAGTGAATAGGGTCAATGAAGCTGAATGGGGTCAATGAATGGGGTCAATGAATGGGGTCAATGGAGCTGAACGGGGTCAGTGAATGGGGTCAGTGAATGGGGTCAATGAACGGGGTCAGCAAGTGGGGTTAAAGATAAGGAATAAGGTCAATGAATGGGGTCAATGAATGGGGTCAGTGAGTGGGGTCATTGAGTGGGGTTAAAGGTAAGGAACAGGGTCAATGAATGGGGTCAATGAATGGGGTCAACAGAGCCAAATGGGGAGATGTGTGCGGGGAAGTGACGCCCCCCAAAGTCCCCGCTGTCCCCTCGCTGTCCCCTCACCGGGTGACTTTGAAGACGCGCAGCAGGCGGACGCAGCGCAGCACGGAGATGCCCAGGGGCTCCATGGCCCCCCCGCTCCACCAGCGCCGTCTCCAACACCCCCCCGCACACCACGAAACAGTCGAAGCGGTTGAAAAAGCTGGCGAAGTAACACCCGGCGCCCAGGGCGTAGAGTTTCAGCAGCATCTCGGCGGCGAACAGCGACAGCAGCGCCTTGTTGGCGTACGCTTGTGGGGGGAAAAACGCTGTTTGAACACCCCGCTGAAATTCGGGGCGGGGGGATTTAAAGTGGGGGGGTGGTACCTTGAGTTTGGGTGAGCCAGGGGGGTTGGCCGTGGTGCTCCGAGGCGATGGTGAGGGTGTTGAGGAACACCAAAAGTAAGACGGTCCAGTAGAAGAAAATGGATTTGACGGCTGCACGGCACCGGCGCCCGCCACAGGCGGTTCAGGCGGCGAAGGCGGCGCCTGGGGTGGGAAATTTGGGGGTACAGGGCGGGGGGAGGTGTTGGAGGGGACAGTGGGAGTTGGATGGTTTGAGGTGTTTGGGTTAGAGACCCCCCATGAAGTGGTGGGGGGAGGATTTGGGGGGGCCCCGCTGTGTGCCCCCCCACTTTTTCCATGTCCTCTTCCCTCTTTTTACACCCCCTCCCCTCCCTGTTTTTCCACCCCCCCCCATCACTTTCCCTTTCACTCACCAGAATTTCGTCTTTGTGATTTTGCCCCTGGGGAGGGAAAAGCACAAGAGTTACCCCCCAAATTTGGGGGAGGGGTCACATGGGAGATGATAGGAGGGGGCCCCGGTAGCCATGGGGGGCGTGTTAGGGTACCCAAGGAGGGGGTTACAGGGGTGCTGGGGGCAGTTTGGGGGGTCCATGGGGGGGGGTCCCAGGTGGTCTTGAGGTGCTGTGGGGGCAGTTTTGGGGTCTGGGGGGGAACAGGGAATTGGTGGGGGGGCGGGGGTCCCAGGGGCTATGGAAGATTTTAGGGGGTCATGGGGGGCTGAAAAGGATCTTGGGGGGCTGGTGGGGGGGTCCCAGGGGTCAGGTTTGGGGTCTGGAGGGGGTCCAGGGGCTATGGGAGGTTTTAGGGGGTCAAGGGGGGGCTGAGAAGGATCTTGGGGGGCTGGTGGGGGGTCCCAGGGTCAGGTTTGGGGTCTGGGAGTGGGTCCCAGGGGCTATGGAAGATTTTAGGGGGTCATGGGGGGGGGGTGAGAAGGATCTTGGGGGGCTGGTGGGGTGTCCCAGGGTCAGGTTTGGGGTCTGGAGGGGGGTCCCAGGGGCTATGGGGGGGTTATGGGGGGTTCCCAGGAGATACAGGGTGTCCCAGGTGTTACCAAGGGGCTATGGTGGAATCCCAGGGAAAATGGGGGGGGTCCTAAGGGGTACTGGGGGTCCCAGGGGATATGGGGGCGTCCAGACCCCCCCCCGTTTCGTCACTCACAGGCAGCGGTCGCAGGCGCCCGGTTGTGCCTCCTCCTCACCCGCCGTCTCCGTGTTCACCGACGTTGTCTCGCTGCCGGGAAGACTGGCTGGGGTGGGGGGCAAGGGACAGGTCAAAGGTCAGCACAGGGGACAGCAGGGAGTTGGGGGGGGGGCACCCCCAACATCATGGGGACCCCCCAAGGCGGGGGGACAGGGGGTTACCGTGGGTGTCAGTGGAGTGACTGGTGTGGCGCAACCACTTCAGCCGCGGTTTGCGCTTCCCCATCAGCTCCTCGGCCGTCAGCCCTGGGTTGGGGGGGGACACGGAAAGGTTTAGGGGGTGCTGAGGATTTTGGGGGGGGTCACGAGGGTCCCCCCCCAACACTTACGGTGCTTCTCGTGCTCGTCCTCGTCACCCTCCAGGTCTCGGCTTGGGTGATCCAGTCCATGTAGCCCCGCAGATCTTCCTCCAGCTGCTGCTTCTCCCGCAGCTTCTGGAAATCTCCGCGGGCTTTGGCCTTTTCACGCTCCTTGGAGAACTCCCTGGGGGGGGGGACATGCATGTGACCCCCCCCAAAAAAACACGCTAATAACATGTTAATGACATGCTACCCATGGCCTCACCCGCTCAGCACCCCCAGCACCAAATTGAGGACGAAGAAGGAGCCGAAGATGACGAGGCTGACGAAGTAAATCCAGGGTAACTCGTGGCCCATGGCGTCCTGCATCTGGAAAAGGGGGGGGGACACACAAATTTGGGGGTGAATGGGTTAAAAAGAGGTGGGAGTTGGGAGTGGGGGGGACCCCAAATCCACCCTTGAGGGGTCCGTGGGGGTGATGTGGGTGCTGGTTGGTGGGGCCAACACCATCTTTGGGGAGGATTCAGGTGGTTTAGTGAGGGTGGGAAGGACTTTAGCAGTGCTAGGGGGGGGGTTGTGAGGATTTTTGGGGGTGCTCCCGGGGGGCTGTAGGGATTTTTTGGGGTGCTCCTGCGGACTGGAGGGGACGGGGGGCCCCAAAATTTCCCCTGAGTGGTCTGTGGGGTTATGTGGTGCTGCTTGTTGGGGTCAATCCCCTCAGGATTATTTAAGGGGTTCAGGGAGGGTGGGAAGGACTTTGGGGGTGCTGGGGGGGGTCAATGATTTTTGGGGTGCTCCCGGTGGGTTTGGGGGACCCCAACTGTCCCCCTGAGCGGTGTATGGGGTGATGCAGGCACCTCTCAGTGTCCCTGGAGAGGTCTGGGGAGGATCTCTTGGTTCAGAGAGCAGAGGGAAGACTCTGGGGGCGCAGCGGGGAGCGTAAGGATTTTTGGGGGTGGGGGGTAGGGATTTTTGGGGGTGCTCACCCAGTAGAGGACGTCGGTCCAGCCCTCCATGGTGATGCACTGGAAGACGGTGAGCATGGCGAAGAAGAAGTTGTCGAAGTTGGTGATGCCCACCGTTGGGGCCCCTCCCAGCGGCCCCGGCACTCGGTGTTGTTCTGCAGGCAGGCGCGGGCCATGGCCCGAAAACGCGCACGGGGAGGGGTCGTCCTCTGACTCCAGGTCTTTTTTTGGGGGGGGGCACACCCCAAAATAATATTATGTAATGTTATTGGGGGGTTAACACCCCCAAAAGTGTGTTTGGGGGAGTCAGGAGTTTAGGGGGGGCTCTGGGTGCTGAGGGACAGAGGAAGGAGGAGTGGGAGCCCCCCCAATGCTATGGGGGATTAAAGGAGGGGGTAAAATTGGGTGTAGTCATCCTCTGACTCCAGGTCTTTTTTTTTTGGGGGGGGACACACCCCAAAATAATATTATGTAATGTCATTGGGGGGTTGTAACACCCCCAAAAGGGTGTTTGGGGGAGTCAGGAGCTCTACAGTGGAGTTTAGGGGGGCTCTGGGTGCTGAGGGACAGAGGAAGGAGTGGGAGCCCCCCCAATGCTATGGGGGATTAAAGGAGGAGGTAAAATTGGGGTGTAGTCATCCTCTGACTCCAGGTCTTTTTTTTTGGGGGGGACACCCCAAAATAATATTATGTAATGTTATTGGGGGGGTTAACACCCCCAAAAGGGTGTTTGGGGGGAGTCAGGAGTTTAGGGGGGGCTCTGGGTGCTGAGGGACAGAGGAAGGAGGAGTGGGAGCCCCCCCAATGCTGGGGGGGGGGTAAGGGGGGTGAGGGGGGTTAAAATTGGGGTGTAGGGTGGGGGGGGTGTCAGAAAGGGGGGTGGCACAGGGAGTCTAAGCAGGGTGCAAGTGACTTTGCTGGGGTGCCACTGGGGGTGTTCTGGGTGCTGGGTTGGGTCTCAGGTTTTGGGGGGACCCAACTGCCCCCAATGGAGGTGTCCACTGGGGGGCTCCTGGGTGCTGTGGGGGTGGTATCAGGGCATTGGGGGGTCCCAGTATCCTGCTGGGGTGTCACTGGGGGGGTGCTCTGGGTGCTGGGGGGGGGGTCTGAGGAGCTATGGGGGGGTCTCAGGTTTGTGGGGGGCCCAATTGCCCTCAATGGGGTGTCACTGGGGGGACTCCTGGGTGCTTGGGGGGTGGTTGTCAGGGCATTGGGGGATCCCAGTATCCTGCTGGGGTGTCACTGGGAGAAGATTAGGGGTCCTGGGGGATGTCTGAGGGGGCTTCTGGGGGGACAATTACCCCCACTGGGGTGTCACTAGGGGGGGTCCTGGGTGCTGGGGGGGGACTCAGGGATGTTGGGGGGGGGTCTCAGGGTGGGTGGGGGGGTCCCAGTATCCCACTGGTGTGTCACTGGGGGGGATCTCAGAGCACAGAGGGGTCTCCCAGTTCTCATTCATTTAGAAATCGAACCCTGGGAGGGGTCCCGGTTGCCGTGGGAGTCCCGGGGGGGGGTGACAGCTTGGTGACCCCCCCTTACCGGATCCAATGAAGAAGCAGGTCTTGTGCATGCGGCCGATGAAGAGCTCGAGGCCGATGATGGCGTAGATGATGATGACGAAGAGCACGAGCAGCGCGATGTGCAGCAGCGGCACCATCGCCTTCATGATGGAGTTGAGCACGATGTGGAGACCTAGGAGGGGGGAAAAAAGGGGGGGGTAGAAACATCATGGGGGACACTCCCCCAAACCAAAAGGTGCCGGGTGTGTTCCCCGCACCCCAACTGGTCTTACTGGGGACACCGGAGACAAGGCGGAGGGGGCCGGAGGACGCGGAAGGCGCGCAGGGCTTTGACGTCGAAGCCGCCCGGTTTGCCGCTCATGTGATGGGCCTCGCCGGGTTTGTGGGGACACCTGCTCCAGGATGACGCTGAAGAGCCTGAGGGACAGTTTGGGGACACGTTGGGACCCCCCCGTGACCTGTCCCCCGTCCCTCGGGGGCCGGTTCCTCACCCCCACGACGACGATGACGAAGTCGAGCAGGTTCCAGCCGTTGCGGATGTAGGCGCTGGGGTGCAGGACCAGCCCGTAGGCGATGATCTTCAGGAAGGTCTCCACCGTGAAGATGATGAGGAACACATACTCCACCTGCTCCTGGGGGGGACAACGGGGGGACACGGGGATTGGGGGACACCCTACCCCCATAAGCACCCCCCAGAGGCTCAGTGGGGTGGCCCAGCACCCCCTTTTCCCAGGGGACAAGGGTGCCTGGGGCCACCAGCCACCCTCGTGTCCCCACACCCCTTTGCAGTGTCTCCTTTGCCTGGGGACAAAAGGGACAGCGGCATTCGGGACCCCCCCAAAGTGTCCCCCCCATTTCCCAGTGTCCCCTCCTCCTGGGGGACAAGGGACAGCGGCATTTGGGGGGACCCCCAAAGCGTCCCCCCCCATTTCCCCAGTGTCCTCTCCTCCTGGGGGACAAGGGACAGTGGCATTTGGGGGACCCCCCCCATCGTGATCCTTTCTCCTGGGGAACAAGGGACAGTAGCCTGGAGAAATAAGGGACAGTGGCATTTGGGGACACCCCCAAAGTGTCCCCCCCCATTTCCCAGCACCCCCCCTCCTCCTGGGGCACAAGGGACAGTGGCATTTGGGGGACCCTCCTACTCAGAGTGTCCCCCCACCCCTCCCAGCATCCCCTTCTCCGAGGACCCAGGCGTCCGGGGGCGGTTTAAACCGGGATTAGCACCGACTCCGGCGCCGGGGTAAAGCGGCTTAAGGCGATGGCACACGTGTGACACGCGCTTCGGGGGACCCAGGCGTCCGGGGACGCTCCCCATCCCCCTACAGACCCCCCCCATCAGTCCCCACTAAGTGGGGGACCCCAGTGTTAGGGTGAACCCCCTCACTCCCACTTCCCTCCACTACCCGAAGCGGCTTCGTTATCACTTAAGGAGCCAAACTAGCGCCTGACTGGGACCAGTTGGGGACACTGGGGGGAAGGGGGTGCCCCCCGTTTTTTGGGGGGGGGTTTGGGGGTGCTCACCAGGTTGTGGTTGGCAGCGTTGGAGTCGTCCTCGGGGGAAGGGGATATAAACCCCCAGGGCCACACAGTTGGCGAAGATGGTGGCGAGGATGAGGATGTCAAAGGGCCTGGGATTATGGGGGGGGGAGGGGGCAGCAATTTGAGGGGGGGGCAGCCCCCCAAACATGCCCCCCCACCCCCGTCTGCAGCGCCCCCAAACCACAACGCGCAGCCCCCATCCCCATGGTGTCACGGCCGATCCCATCCCGCTGCCCACCCCCCCCCCCCCCGCCAAACTTCCACCATGGCCCCCCCCCCAAAACTTGTGTGTGTCCCCCCCCCCCCAAACCAAACCCAAGGCCTCACTTCCACTCGACGATGCTGATGGCGGCCCGGCGGATGGGGTTGTTGAGGCGCAGGCAGAAGAGGGGCGCGGGGGGAGCGGTGGACCCCCCCGCTGGAGCCCTGGCCCTTGTGTTTGGGGTGGGGGGGGCGGCGGTGCCGCTGACCGGGGGGGGGTCCCGCCCCCCGCTGGACCCCCGTTGCCTTCCCCTATTGGCCACCCCGGGGGTTGGCCGGTGGCTTCGGCGAAGGACGGCGGCTCCTTAGGGGGTCCTGCGGGGGGGGGCACATGGTGAGGATCCCCCCAAATCTCATGGATCCCCCCCAAACCCTCTTAGACCCCCCCAAACCAGGAGAACCCCCCGCCCACATCTCCCAGACCCCTCTAAACCCCCCTGACCTCCCCCCACCCCAAGACCACCAACCCCTGAACACCCACAGACCAGAGAACCCCCCCGTACATTTGGGGACACCCATATCTCATTGGGGACCCCGCCTTGAGCCCCCCATGCCCCCCTGAGACCCCCCTTGAGCCCCCCCAAGACCCCTCACCCCCCAAACTCACCCTCCCCGTTCTCCTCCGACTCCGACATGCTGAGGGGTGTCTGGGGGGGGGGTGTTTCTGGAGCTCTGGGGGCACCTGTAAGGGGGGGGGGGATTGGGGAGGGGTATTTTAGGGGTGTCTGCTAGGATTGGGGTATCTTGTGGGGTGGGATGGTCTGAGGGACTCTCAAGGGGATTTGGGGGGCGTGTTGGTGTTTGGGAGCACTTAGGGGAGATACGGGGAGTATTTTGGAGGGTGGGGGGTATCTAGGGGGGTATTTGGGGGGGGGGTTAGGGGGTATTTTGGGGGGGGTTTAGGGGGTGTTTAGGGGGGGTCCATGGGCGCCGGGGTAGCTCCCCAGGCCTTCCCCACGGCTTGTCCTGTGTGCGTCCCCCCCCCAGCTCGTTACTGGCAGGAGATTAACGGCTTAACGAGGGCTGGGGGGGGGGGGGGGGGTGGGGGGGGGCATCGCCCACGTGCCGGGACACACGCGTGTGCGAGGGGGACGGCGCGGGGGACACACGGACGGACGTGGGGACAGACGTGGGGACGGACGTGGGGACAGACGTGGCACAGGAGGCCACCGTTCCTCACCCCAGCTGCCCCCCCCGCACCCCCACGGACGCCGTTTCCTGCCTCGGTGACCCCAAAAAGGCCCCGTTTTCCCCCTCCCTCCTCACCCCCACAAGCACCATTTCCCCCCCCCCCTCACAAGAACCACTTCCCCCCCAGACACCATTTCCCTCCCCAGACCCCATTTCCCCCCCCCCACAAGCACCATTTTCCCCCCCAGACGCCATTTCCACCCCCCCTCACAAGCACCATTTCCCCCTCAGACCCCATTTCCTCCCCCCCCCAGACCCCTTTTTCTCTCCCTTTTTCCCCCTCTCAAGCACCATTTCCCCCTCAGACCCCATTTACCCCCCTCACAAGCACCATTTCCCCCTCAGACCCCCATTTACCCCCCTCACAAGCACCATTTCACCCCCAGACCCCACTTCCCCGACTCACAAGCACCATTTCCCCCCTCAGACCCCATTTCCCCCTCAGGCCCCATTTCCCCCCCTCACAAGCACCATTTCCCCCCTCAGACCCCATTTCCCCCCCAGACCCCTTTTTCTCTCCCTTTCCCCCCCTCACAAAGCACCATCTCACCCCCAGGCCCCACTTCCCCGACTCACAAGCACCATTTCCCCCCTCAGACCCCACTTCCCCCCCTCAGACGCCATTTTCCCCCTCACAAGCACCATTTCCCCCTCAGACCCCCATTTCCCCCCCCTCACAAGCACCATTTTACCCCTCAGACCCCATTTCCCCCCCTCACAAGCACCATTTTCCCCCTCAGACCCCCATTTCCCCCCCTCACAAACACCCATTTTCTCCCCCTCAGACACCCATTTCCCCCTCAGACCCCCCCTCCCGCCCTCCGTTTCCCCGCCATTTTCCCTTTGCCGCCTCGCGCCCCCCTCAGTTTCCCGCCTCTCCAACTCCCCGCCGTGCCCTGCGCGGACTACAACTCCCAGCGTGCCCCGCGCGGGGGGCGGGGCGAGGGGGAGGAGCCTCATTTCCGCGGCGCGCCCCCGCCTCACGTGACCCGCGGCGGGGCTCGCGGGAGAACTCGGGGTTCCTCCCCCCCCCCACCCCAATATTTCCCGCCCCCCCCCCCGCGCTGAATTTTGGGCCCCCCCCCCCGACCCCCCCCAAAGATGGAGGAGGTGGACAGAATCCTGATCCACTCCCTGCGCCAGGCGGGGACGTGAGTGGGGGCGACGGGAGAATGGGGGGGGACATGGGGATTTGGGGTGGGGGGACCTTAAATTGGGGGGGGGGTGGGTTGGATTTGGGGGAGGACCCTGGGGATTT
>JAVLUU010000405.1:10000-15000 GCA_032206185.1 Columba guinea
TTCTTTCTTTCTTTCTTTCTTTCTTTCTTTTTTCTTTCTTTCTTTCTTTCTTTCTTTTTTCTTTATTCTCTTTTTTCTTTCTTTATTTCTTTTTTCTTTTTTCTTTCTTTCCTTCTGTCTTTCTTTCTTTCTTTCTTTTTTCTTTCTTTCTTTCTTTCTTTATTCTTTCTTTCTTTTTCTTTCTTTCTTTCTTTTTTCTTTCTTTCTTTTTTCTTTCTTTCATTTTCTTTCTTTCTTTCTTTCTGTTTTTCTTTCTTTCTTTCTTTCTTTTTTCTTTTTTCTTTCTTTCTTTCTGTCTTTCTTTCTTTCTTTTTTCTTCCTTTCTTTTTTCTTTCTTTCTTTTTCTTTCTTTTTTCTTTCTTTCTTTTTCTTTCTTTCTTTCTTTCTTTCTGTCTTTCTTCTTTCTTTCTTTCTTTCTTTTTCTTTCTTATTCTTCTTTCTTTCTTTCTTTCCGTCTTTCTTTCTGTCTTTCTTTCTTTTTTCTTTCTTTCTTCTTTCTTTCTTTCTTTTTTTTTCTTTCTTTCTTTCTTTCTTTCTTTTTTCTTTCTTTCTTTCTTTCTTTCTTTCTTGCTTTTTCCTTCTTTCTTTCTTTCTTTCTCTCTTTCTTTCTTTCTTTCTTCTTTCTTTCTTTCTTCTTTCTTTTTCGTTCTTTCTTTCTTTCTGTCTTTCGTTCTTTCTTTCTTCTTTCTTTCTTTTTCTTTCCTATTCTTCTTCTTTCTTTCTTTCTTTCTGTCTTTATGTCTTTCTTTTTTCTTTCTTTTCTTTTTTCTTTCTTTCTTTTCTTTCTTTCTTCTTTCTTTCTTTTTTCTTTCTTTCTTTCTTTCTTTCTTCTGTCTTTCTTTGTTTCTTTCTTTTCCTTTCCTTCTCTCTTTCTTTCTTTTTTCTTTTTCTTCCTTTCTTTCTTTCCTTCTGTCTTTCTTTCTTTTCTCCTTTCTTTCTTCTTTCTTTCTTTCTTTCTGTCTTTCTTTCTTTCTTTCTTTCTTTTTTCTTTCTCTTTCTTTTTTCTTCCTTTTTTTTCTTTCTTTCTCTTTGCTTTCTTTTTTTCTTTCTTTCTTCTTTCTTTCTTTTTTCTTTGTTTCTTTATTTCTTTCTTTCTTTTTTCTTTTTCTTTCTTTCTTTCTTTCTGTCTTTCTTTCTTTCTTTCTTTCTTTCTCTTTTTTCTTTCTCTTTTTTCTTTCTTTCTTTCTTTCCGTCTTTCTTTCTTTCTTTCTTTCTCTTTTATCTTTCTTTCTTTATTTCTTTTTTCTTTCGTTCTTTCTTTTTCTTTCTTTCCTTCTGTCTTTCTTTCTTTCTTTCTTTCTTTTTCCTTCTTTCTTTCTTTCTGTCTTTCCTTCTTTCTTTCTTTTTTCTTTCTTTCTTTTTCTTTCTTTCTTTCTGTCTTTCTTTCTTTCTTCTTTCTTTCTTTCTTTTTTTCTTATTCTTTTTTCTTTCTTTCTTTCTTCTTTCTTTCTTTCTTTTTTCCTTTCTTTCTTTCTTTCTTTTTTCTTTCTATCTTTCTTTTTTCTTTCTTTCTTTTTGTCTTTCTTTCTGTCATTCTTTCTTTCTTTCTTTTTCTTTAATTCTTTTTTTCTGTCTTTCTTTCTTTCTTTTTCTTTCTTTCTTTTTTCTTTTTTTCTCTTTTTTCTTTCTTTCTTTCTTTTTTATTTTTCTTTCTTCCTTTCTGTCTTTCTTTCTTTCTTTCTTTTTTCTTTCTTTCTTTCTTTCTTTCTTTCTTTCTTTCTTTTTTCTTTCTTTCTTTCTTTTTTCTTTATTCTCTTTTTTCTTTCTTTCTTTCTTTTTTCTTTTTTCTTTCTTTCTGTCTTTCTTTCTTTTTTCTTTCTATCTTTCTTTCTTCTTTCTTTCTTTTTTTCTTATTCTTTTTTCTTTCTTTCTTTCTTTCTTTTTTCTTTTGTTCTTTCTTCTTCCTTTCTTTCTTTCTTTTTTTTCCTTTCTTTCTTTCTTTCTGTTTGTTTCTTTCTTTCTTTCTTCTTTTTTCTTTCTTCCTTTCTTTTTCTTTATTTCTTTATTCTCTTTTTTCTTTCTTTCTTTCTTTTTTCTTTTTTCTTTCTTTCTGTCTTTCTTTCTTTCTTTTTTCTTTCTTTCTTTCTTTCTTTATTCTTTCTTTCTTTTTCTTTCTTTCTTTCTTTTTTCTTTCTTTCTTTTTTCTTTCTTTCATTTTCTTTCTTTCTTTCTGTTTTTCTTTCTTTCTTTCTTTCTTTCTTTTTTCTATTTTCTTTCTTTCTTTCTGTCTTTCTTTCTTTCTTTCTTTTTTCTTCCTTTCTTTCTTTCTTTTTTTTCTTTCTTTTTCTTTCTTTTTTCTTTCTTTCTTTTTCTTTCTTTCTTTCTTTCTTTCTGTCTTTCCTTCTTTTTTCTTTCTTTCTTTCTTTTTCTTTCTTATTCTTCTTTCTTTCTTTCTTTCTTTCGTTCTGTCTTTCTTTCTTTTTTCTTTCTTTCTTTCTTCTTTCTTTCTTTCTTTCTATTTTTCTTTCTTTCTTTCTTTCTTTTTTCTTTCTTTCTTTCTTTCTTGCTTTTTCCTTCTTTCTTTCTTTCTTTCTCTCTTTTTTCTTTCTTTCTTCTTTCTTTCTTTATTTCTTTTTTCTTTCTCTCTTTTTCTTTCTTTCTTTCTTTTCCATTCTTTCTTTCTGTCTTTCTTCCTTTCTTTCTGTCTTTTTTCTTTCTTTCTTTCTTCTATCTTTCTTTATTTTTTTCCTTCTTTCTTTCTTTCTTCTTTCTTTCTTTTTTCTTTCTTTTTTTTTCTTTCTTTTTTCTTTCTTTTTTCATTCTTTCTTTCTTTCTTTCCTTCTTTCTTTTTTCTTTCCTTTTTTCTTTCTTTCTTTCTTTCTTCTTTCTTTCTTTTTTCTTTTTTCCTTTCTTTTTCTCTTTATTTCTTTCTTTCTTTCTTTTTCTTTCTTTCTTTCTTTCTTTCTTTTTTCTATCTTTCTTTCGTTCTTTTTTCTTTCTTTCTTCTTTCTCTCTTTCTTTCTTTCTTTCTTTCTTTCTTTCTTTTTTCTTTTTTCTCTTTTTTCTTTCTTTCTTTCTTTTTTCTTTTTTCTCTTTATTTCTTTCTTTCTTTCTTTTTCTTTCTTTCTTTCTTTCTTTCTTTTTTCTATCTTTCTTTCGTTCTTTTTTCTTTCTTTCTTCTTTCTCTCTTTTTTCTTTCTTTCTTTCTTTCTTTCTTTCTTTTTTCTTTTTTCTCTTTTTTCTTTCTTTCTTTCTTTCTTTCTTTCTTTCTTTTTTCTTTCTTTCTTTCTTTTTTCTTTATTCTCTTTTTTCTTTCTTTATTTCTTTTTTCTTTTTTCTTTCTTTCCTTCTGTCTTTCTTTCTTTCTTTCTTTTTTCTTTCTTTCTTTCTTTCTTTATTCTTTCTTTCTTTTTCTTTCTTTCTTTCTTTTTTCTTTCTTTTTTCTTTCTTTCATTTTCTTTCTTTCTTTCTTTCTGTTTTTCTTTCTTTCTTTCTTTCTTTCTTTTTTCTTTTTTCTTTCTTTCTTTCTGTCTTTCTTTATTTCTTTTTTCTTCCTTTCTTTCTTTCTTTTTTCTTTCTTTCTTTTTCTTTCTTTTTTCTTTCTTTCTTTTTCTCTCTTTCTTTCTTTCTTTCTGTCTTTCTTCTTTCTTTCTTTCTTTCTTTTTCTTTCTTATTCTTCTTTCTTTCTTTCTTTCTGTCTTTCTTTCTGTCTTTCTTTCTTTTTTCTTTCTTTCTTCTTTCTTTCTTTCTTTTTTTTTCTTTCTTTCTTTCTTTCTTTCTTTTTTCTTTCTTTCTTTCTTTCTTTCTTTCTTGCTTTTTCCTTCTTTCTTTCTTTCTCTCTTTCTTTCTTTCTTCTTTCTTTCTTTATTTCTTCTTTCTTTCTCTCTTTTTCTTTCTTTCTTTCTTTTTTCTTTCTTTCTTCTTTCTTTTTCGTTCTTTCTTTCTTTCTGTCTTTCGTTCTTTCTTTCTTCTTTCTTTCTTTCTTTTTCTTTCCTATTCTTCTTCTTTCTTTCTTTCTTTCTGTCTTTCTGTCTTTCTTTTTTCTTTCTTTTCTTTTTTCTTTCTTTCTTTTCTTTCTTTCTTCTTTCTTTCTTTTTTCTTTCTTTTTTTCTTTCTTTCTTCTGTCTTTCTTTGTTTCTTTCTTTTCCTTTCCTTCTCTCTTTCTTTTTTCTTTTTCTTCCTTTCTTTCTTTCCTTCTGTCTTTCTTTCTTTTCTCCTTTCTTTCTTCTTTCTTTCTTTCTTTCTGTCTTTCTTTCTTTCTTTCTTTCTTTTTTCTTTCTCTTTCTTTTTTCTTTCTTTTTTTTCTTTCTTTCTCTTTGCTTTCTTTTTTTCTTTCTTTCTTTTTTCTTTCTTTCTTTATTTCTTTCTTTCTTTTTTCTTTCTTTTTTCTGTCTTTCTTTCTTTTCTCTTTTTCTTTCTTTCTGTCTTTCTTTCTTTCTTTCTTTCTTTCTCTTTTTTCTTTCTCTTTTTTCTTTCTTTCTTTCTTTCCGTCTTTCTTTCTTTCTTTCTCATTTATCTTTCTTACTTTCTTTTTTCTTTCGTTCTTTCTTTTTCTTTCTTTCCTTCTGTCTTTCTTTCTTTCTTTCTTTCTTTTTCCTTCTTTCTTTCTTTCAGTCTTTCCTTCTTTCTTTCTTTTTTCTTTCTTTCTTTTTCTTTCTTTCTTTCTGTCTTTCTTTCTTTCTTCTTTCTTTCTTTCTTTTTTTCTATTCTTTTTTCTTTCTTTCTTTCTTCTTTCTTTCTTTCTTTTTTCCTTTCTTTCTTTCTTTTTGTTTCTTTCTTACTTTCTTTCTTTCTTTTTTCTTTCTATCTTTCTTTTTTCTTTCTTTCTTTCTGTCTTTCTTTCTGTCATTCTTTCTTTCTTTCTTTTCCTTTATTTCTTTTTTTCTGTCTTTCTTTCTTTTTCTTTCTTTCTTTCTTTCTTTAGTTTCTTTCTTTCTTTCTTTCTGTCTTTCTTTCTTAATTTCTTTCTTAATTTCTTTCTTTCTTTCTTTTTTCTTTCTTTTCTTTCTTTCTTTCTTCTTTCTTTCTTTCTTTCTTTCTTTCTTTTTCTTTCTTTTTCT
>JAVLUU010000405.1:57500-62500 GCA_032206185.1 Columba guinea
TCTTTCTTTCTTTTTTCTTTCTTTCTTCTTTCTTTTTCTTTCTTTCTTTCTGTCTTTCGTTCTTTCGTTCTTCTTTCTTTCTTTCTTTCTTTCTTTTTCTTTCTTATTCTTTTTTCTTTCTTTCTTTCTTTCTGTCTTTCTTTCTGTCTTTCTTTCATTCTTTTTTCTTTCTTTCTTCTTTCTTTCTTTCTTTTTTTTTTCCTTCTTACTCTTTTTTCTTTCTTTCTTTCTGTCTTTCTTTCTGTCTTTCTTTCTTAATTTCTTTCTTTCTTTCTTTTCTCTTTCTTTTCTTTCTTTCTTTCTTTTCTTTCTTTCTTTTTTCTTTCTTTTTCTTTCTTTCTTTCTTTCTTTCTTCTGTCTTTCTTTCTTACTTTTCCTTTCCTTCTCGCTTTCTTTCTTTCTTTCTTCTTTTCTTTTTCTTTCTTTCTGTATTTCTTTCTTTCTTTTTTCTCTCTTTCTTTCTTTTTTCTTTCTTTTTTTGCTTTCTTTCTTATTTTTTTCTTTCTTTTTTATTTCTTTCTTCTTTCATTCTTTTTTTCTTTCTTTCTTTCTTTTTTCTTTTTTCTTTCTTTCTTTCTGTCTTTCTATCTTTCTTTTTTCTTTCTTTCTTTGTTTCTTTTTTCTTTCTTTCTTTTTTTTCTTTCTTTTTTTCTATTATCTTTCTTTCTTTCTTTTTTCTTTCTTTCTTTCTTTTTTCTTTCTTTCTTTTTCTTTCCTTCTTTCTTCTTTCTTTCTTTCTTTTTCATTTTTTCTTTCTGTCTTTCTTTCGTTCTTTCTTCTTTCTTTCTTTCTTTTTGTTTCTTATTCTTTTTTCTTTCTTTCTTTCTGTCTTTCTTGCTGTCTTTCTTTCTTTCTTCTTTCTTTCTTCTTTCATTCTTTGTTTCTTTTTTTTTCTTTCTTTCTTTCTTTTTGTTTCTTTCTTTCTTTCTTTTTTCTTTCTTTCTTTCTTTCTTTCATCTTTCTTTCTTTCATCTTTCTTTCTTTCTTTCTTTCTTTCTTCTTTCTTTCTTTCTTTATTTATTTTTGTTTCATTTTTCTTTCTTTCTCTCTTTCTTTCATTTTTCTTTCTTTCTTTCTTTTTCTCTTTCTTTCTTTCCTACTTTCTCTCATTCTTTCTTTTTTCTTGCTTACATTTTTCTTTCTTTCTTTTCTTTTTTCTTTCTTTCTCCCTTTCTTTCATTTCTATTTTTTTTTTCTTTCTTTTTTATTTTTTCTTTCTTTTTTCTTTCTTTTTTCTTTCTATCTTTCTTTCTTTCTTTCTTTCATTTCTTCTTTCTATCTTTCTTTCTTTCCTACTTTCTTTCTTACTTTCTTTCTTTCCTTCTTTCTTTCATTCTATCTTTCTTTCTTTTTTCTTTCTTTTCTTTTTCTTTCTTTTTTCTTTCTTTCTTTCTTTCTTTCTTTCCCTTTCCTACTTTCTCTGTTTCTTTCTTTCTTTCTTTCTTATTTTATTTATTTATTTATTTCATACTTTGTTTCTTTCCTACTTTCTGTCTTTCTTCCTTTCTCTCTTTCTTTCTTTCTTTCTTCTTTCTCTATTATTTTTTCTTTCTCTTTTCTTCCTTTTTTCTTTCTATCTTTCATTCTTTCTTTCCTTCCTTCTATCTTTCTTTTTTGATTCTTTCCTACTTTCTTTCTTTCTTTCGTTCTTTCTCTCTTTCTTTCCTACTTTCTCTCTTTCTTTCTTTGTTTTTCTCTTTCTTTCTTTCTTTCTTTTTTCATTTCTTTCTTTTTTTTTTTTCTTTATTTTTTCTTTCTTTTTTTTTATTTTCGTTCTTTCTTTCTTTCTTTCTTTTAATTTCTTTCCTTCTTTCTTTATTATTTCTTTTTTTTCTTTCTTTCTTTCTTTCTTTTTTCTTTCTTCTTTCTTTCTTTCTCTTTTTCTGTCGTTCTTTCTTTCATTCTTTTTTCTTTCTTTCTTTCTTTCTTTTTTCTTTCTTTCTTTCTTTATCTCTTTCTTTTTTCTTTATTTTTTATTTTTTCTTTCTTTTTTCTTTCTTTTTTCTATCTTTCTTTCTTTCCTTCTTTCTTTCTTTATTCTTTCTTTTTTTCTTTCTTTCCTCCTTTCGCTCTTTCTTTATTTCTTTCCTTTTACCCTTCTTTCTTTCTTTCTTTCTCTCTTACTTTCCTACTTTCTCTCGTTGTTTCTTTTTTCTTTTTCTTTCTTTCTTTATTTTTTAAGTTCTTTCTTTTTTAATTTCTTTATTTCTTTCTTTTTTCTTTCTTTTTTCTTTCTTTCTTCCTTTCTTTTTTAATTTTTCTTTCTTTCTTTTTTCTTTCTTCTTTCTTTATTTCTACTTTGTTTCTTTTTTTAATTTCTTTCCTTCTTTTTTCTTTCTTTTTTCTTTCTTTTTTCTTCCTTTCTTTCTTTCTTTCATTTTAAATTTCTTTCTTTCTTCTTGCTTTCTCTTTTTCTGACTTTCTCTCTTTCTTTTTTCTTTCTTTATTATTTTTTCTTTCTTTTTTCTTTCTTTTTTCTTTCTGTCTTTCTTCTTTCTTTTTTTTTTCTGACTTTCTTTTTTTTTCTTTCTTTTTTCTTTCTTTCTTTCTTTCTTTTTTCTTTCTTCCTTTCTTTCTTTCTTTTTTCTTTCTTTTTTCTTTCTTTTTTCTTTCTTTCTTTCTTTCTTTTTTAATTTCTTTCTTTCTTTCTTTTTTCTTTCTTTTTTCTTTCTTCATTCTTTTATTTCTTCTTTCTTTCTTTTTTTATTTTCTTTCTTCTTTCTTTTTTCTTTTTTCCTTTCTTTCTTTCTTTCTTTTTAAATTTCTTTCTTACTTCCTTTTTTCTTTCTTTCTTTCTTTTTTCTTTCTCTCTTTCCTACTTTCTTTCTTTCCTACTTTCTTTCTTTTTTTCTGTCTTTCTTTCATTATTTTTTTTTTCTTTCTTCTTTCTTTCTTTCCTTTTTCTGTCTTTCTTTCTTTATTTATTCTTTCTTTCTTTCTTTCTTTCTTCTTTCTTCTTAGTTTTTTCTTTCTTTTTTCTTTCTTTTTTCTTTCTTTCTTCTTTCTTTCTTTGTTTCTTTCTCTTTTTCTGTCTTTCTTTTTTCTTTTTTCTTTCTTCTTTCTTTCTATTTTCTTTCTTTTTTTCCTTTTTTCTTTCTTTTTTCTTTCTTTTCTTTCTTTCTTTTTTCTTTCTTTCTTTCTTTCTTATTTTATTTCTTTCTTTCTTTCCTACTTTGTTTCTTTCCTTCTTTCTCTCTTTCTTTCTCTTTTCTTTCCTTCTTTCTTTCCTTCTTTCTTTCTGCCTTTCTTTCTTTCTGCCTTTCTTTCTCTCTTTCTATCTTTCTTTGTTTCTTTCTGCTTTTCTTTCTTTATTTTACTTTCTGCCTTTCTTTCTTTTTCTTTCTTTCTTTTTCTTTCTTTCTTTCTTTCTTTCTTTATTTATTTATTTATTTCTGCCTTTCTTTCTGCCTTTCTTTCTTTCTTTCTTTCCTTCTTACCTTCTTTCTTTATTTCATTGTTTCTGCATTTCTTTCTTTCTTTCTATAATTCTTTCTTTGTTTCTTTCTTGCCTACCTATCTTTCTTTCTTTTTTACTTTCTGCCTTTCTTTCTTTTTCTTTCTTTCTTTCTGCTTTCTTTCTGTCTTTCTTTCTGCCTTTCTTTCTTTCTGCCTTTCTTTCTGCTTTCTTTCTTTCTGCCTTTCTTCCTTTCTTTCTTTCTTTCCTAACTTCTCTCTTTCTTTCTTTCTTTCTTTCTTTCTTTTTTCTTTCTTTCTTTCTTTCTTTCTTTCTTTCTTTCCTACTTTCTTTCTTTCTTTCTTTCCTAATTTCTTTCTTTCATTCTTTCTTTTTTCTTTCTTTCTTCCTTCCTTTTTTCTTTCTTTCTTTCTTTTTTCTTTTTAATATTTTCTTCCTTTTTTCTTTTGTTGTTCTTTCTTCTTTTTTTTTTCATTTTTTTCTGTCTTTCTCTCTTTCTTTTTTCTCTCTTTCTTTCATTTTGCTTTCTTTCTTCTTTCTTTCTTTCTTTTTTCTGTCTTTCTTTCTTTATTCTTTCTTTCTTTTTTCTTTCTTTTTTCTTTATTTTTTCTTTCTTTTTAATTTTTTCTTTCTTTTTTCTTTCATTTTTGTTTCTTTCTTTCCTTCTTTTTTTGTCTTTCTTTCTTTTTTCTTTTTTCTTTCTTTATTTTTAATTTCTTTCTTTCTTTCTTCTTTCTTTATTTCTTCTTTCTTTCTCTTTTATAAATTTCTTTCTTTCTTTTTTCTTTTTTTTTTATTTCTTTTTTCCTTCTTTCTTTCTTTCTTTTTAAATATCATTCTTTCTTTCTTTCTTTCTTTGTTCTCTCTTTCTTCCTTTCTTTTTTCTTTCTTCTTTCTTTCTTTCCTACTTTCTTTCTTTCTTTCCTGCTTTCTTTCTTTCTTTCTTTCTTCTTTATTCTTTTTTCTGTCTTTCTTTCTTTCTTTTTTCTTTCTTTCTTTCTTTCTTTCTTTTTCCTTCTTTCTTTCTTTCTGTCTTTCCTTCTTTCTTTCTTTTTTCTTTCTTTCTTTTTCTTTCTTTCTTTCTGTCTTTCTTTCTTTCTTCTTTCTTTCTTTCTTTTTTTCTTATTCTTTTTTCTTTCTTTCTTCTTTCTTTCTTTCTTTTTTCCTTTCTTTCTTTCTTTCTTTTTTCTTTCTATCTTTCTTTTTTCTTTCTTTCTTTCTGTCTTTCTTTCTGTCATTCTTTCTTTCTTTCTTTTTCTTTATTTCTTTTTTTCTGTCTTTCTTTCTTTCTTTTTCTTTCTTTCTTTTTTCTTTTTTCTCTTTTTTCTTTCTTTCTTTCTTTTTTATTTTTCTTTCTTCCTTTCTGTCTTTCTTTCTTTCTTTCTTTTTTCTTTCTTTCTTTCTTTCTTTCTTTCTTTCTTTTTTCTTTCTTTCTTTCTTTCTTTTTTCTTTATTCTCTTTTTTCTTTCTTTCTTTCTTTTTTCTTTTTTCTTTCTTTCTGTCTTTCTTTCTTTCTTTTTTCTTTCTATCTTTCTTTCTTCTTTCTTTCTTTTTTTCTTATTCTTTTTTCTTTCTTTCTTCTTTC
>JAVLUU010000405.1:75000-86516 GCA_032206185.1 Columba guinea
TTCTTTCTTTTTGTTTCTTTCTTTCTTTCTTTCTTTTTCTTTCTTTTTTCTTTCTATCTTTCTTTTTTCTTTCATTTTTCGTTCTTTCTTTCTTTTTTCTTTCTTTCTTTTTTTCTTTCTTTTTCTTTCTTCTTTCTTTCCTTCTTTCTTTCTTTCTTTCTTTTTTCTTTTTTCTCTTTTTCTTTCTTTCTTTCTTCTTTTTTCTTTCTTTCTTTCTGTCTTACTTTCTTTCTATTTTCTTTCTTTCTTTCTTTCTTTTTTCTTTCTTTCTTTTTCTTTCTTTCTTTCTTTCCTTTTTCTTTCTTTCTTTCTTTTTTCTTTCTTTGATTTTTTTCTTTCTTTCTTTTTCTTTCTTTCTTTTTTTTCTTTCTTTCTTTCTGTCTTTCTTTCTTTCTTTATTCTTTCTTTCTTTCTTTCTTTCTGTCTTTCTTTCAGTCTTTCTTTATTTCTTTTTTCTTTCTTTCTTTCTTCTTTCTTTCTTTCTTTCTTTTTTTTCTTTTTTCTTTCTTTCTTTTTGTTTCTTTCTTTCTTTGTTTCTTTTTTCTTTCTTTCTTTTTCTTTCTTTCTTTCTTTCTTTTTTCTTTCTTCTTTCTTTTTCTTTCTTTCTTTCTGTCTTTCGTTCTTTCGTTCTTCTTTCTTTCTTTCTTTCTTTCTTTTTCTTTCTTATTCTTTTTTCTTTCTTTCTTTCTTTCTTTCTGTCTTTCTTTCTGTCTTTCTTTCATTCTTTTTTCTTTCTTTCTTCTTTCTTTCTTTCTTTTTTTTTTCCTTCTTACTCTTTTTTCTTTCTTTCTTTCTGTCTTTCTTTCTGTCTTTCTTTCTTAATTTCTTTCTTTCTTTCTTTTCTCTTTCTTTTCTTTCTTTCTTTCTTTTCTTTCTTTCTTTTTTCTTTCTTTTTCTTTCTTTCTTTCTTTCTTTCTTCTGTCTTTCTTTCTTACTTTTCCTTTCCTTCTCGCTTTCTTTCTTTCTTTCTTCTTTTCTTTTTCTTTCTTTCTGTATTTCTTTCTTTCTTTTTTCTCTCTTTCTTTCTTTTTTCTTTCTTTTTTTGCTTTCTTTCTTATTTTTTTCTTTCTTTTTTATTTCTTTCTTCTTTCATTCTTTTTTTCTTTCTTTCTTTCTTTTTTCTTTTTTCTTTCTTTCTTTCTGTCTTTCTATCTTTCTTTTTTCTTTCTTTCTTTGTTTCTTTTTTCTTTCTTTCTTTTTTTTCTTTCTTTTTTTCTATTATCTTTCTTTCTTTCTTTTTTCTTTCTTTCTTTCTTTTTTCTTTCTTTCTTTTTCTTTCTTTCTTTCTTCTTTCTTTCTTTCTTTTTCATTTTTTCTTTCTGTCTTTCTTTCGTTCTTTCTTCTTTCTTTCTTTCTTTTTGTTTCTTATTCTTTTTTCTTTCTTTCTTTCTGTCTTTCTTGCTGTCTTTCTTTCTTTCTTCTTTCTTTCTTCTTTCATTCTTTGTTTCTTTTTTTTTCTTTCTTTCTTTCTTTTTGTTTCTTTCTTTCTTTCTTTTTTCTTTCTTTCTTTCTTTCTTTCATCTTTCTTTCTTTCATCTTTCTTTCTTTCTTTCTTTCTTTCTTCTTTCTTTCTTTCTTTATTTATTTTTGTTTCATTTTTCTTTCTTTCTCTCTTTCTTTCATTTTTCTTTCTTTCTTTCTTTTTCTCTTTCTTTCTTTCCTACTTTCTCTCATTCTTTCTTTTTTCTTGCTTACATTTTTCTTTCTTTCTTTTCTTTTTTCTTTCTTTCTCCCTTTCTTTCATTTCTATTTTTTTTTTCTTTCTTTTTTATTTTTTCTTTCTTTTTTCTTTCTTTTTTCTTTCTATCTTTCTTTCTTTCTTTCTTTCATTTCTTCTTTCTATCTTTCTTTCTTTCCTACTTTCTTTCTTACTTTCTTTCTTTCCTTCTTTCTTTCATTCTATCTTTCTTTCTTTTTTCTTTCTTTTCTTTTTCTTTCTTTTTTCTTTCTTTCTTTCTTTCTTTCTTTCCCTTTCCTACTTTCTCTGTTTCTTTCTTTCTTTCTTTCTTATTTTATTTATTTATTTATTTCATACTTTGTTTCTTTCCTACTTTCTCTCTTTCTTCCTTTCTCTCTTTCTTTCTTTCTTTCTTCTTTCTCTATTATTTTTTCTTTCTCTTTTCTTCCTTTTTTCTTTCTATCTTTCATTCTTTCTTTCCTTCCTTCTATCTTTCTTTTTTGATTCTTTCCTACTTTCTTTCTTTCTTTCGTTCCTTCTCTCTTTCTTTCCTACTTTCTCTCTTTCTTTCTTTGTTTTTCTCTTTCTTTCTTTCTTTTTTCATTTCTTTCTTTTTTTTTTTTCTTTATTTTTTCTTTCTTTTTTTTTATTTTCGTTCTTTCTTTCTTTCTTTCTTTTAATTTCTTTCCTTCTTTCTTTATTATTTCTTTTTTTTTCTTTCTTTCTTTCTTTCTTTTTTCTTTCTTCTTTCTTTCTTTCTCTTTTTCTGTCGTTCTTTCTTTCTTTCTTTTTTCTTTCTTTCTTTCTTTCTTTTTTCTTTCTTTCTTTCTTTATCTCTTTCTTTTTACTTTCTTTTTTATTTTTTCTTTCTTTTTTCTTTCTTTTTTCTATCTTTCTTTCTTTCCTTCTTTCTTTCTTTATTCTTTCTTTTTTTCTTTCTTTCCTCCTTTCGCTCTTTCTTTATTTCTTTCCTTTTACCCTTCTTTCTTTCTTTCTTTCTCTCTTACTTTCCTACTTTCTCTCGTTGTTTCTTTTTTCTTTTTCTTTCTTTCTTTATTTTTTAAGTTCTTTCTTTTTTAATTTCTTTATTTCTTTCTTTTTTCTTTCTTTTTTCTTTCTTTCTTCCTTTCTTTTTTAATTTTTCTTTCTTTCTTTTTTCTTTCTTCTTTCTTTATTTCTACTTTGTTTCTTTTTTTAATTTCTTTCCTTCTTTTTTCTTTCTTTTTTCTTTCTTTTTTCTTCCTTTCTTTCTTTCTTTCATTTTAAATTTCTTTCTTTCTTCTTGCTTTCTCTTTTTCTGACTTTCTCTCTTTCTTTTTTCTTTCTTTATTATTTTTTCTTTCTTTTTTCTTTCTTTTTTCTTTCTGTCTTTCTTCTTTCTTTTTTTTTTCTGACTTTCTTTTTTTTCTTTCTTTTTTCTTTCTTTCTTTCTTTCTTTTTTCTTTCTTCCTTTCTTTCTTTCTTTTTTCTTTCTTTTTTCTTTCTTTTTTCTTTCTTTCTTTCTTTCTTTTTTAATTTCTTTCTTTCTTTCTTTTTTCTTTCTTTTTTCTTTCTTCATTCTTTTATTTCTTCTTTCTTTCTTTTTTTATTTTCTTTCTTCTTTCTTTTTTCTTTTTTCCTTTCTTTCTTTCTTTCTTTTTCAATTTCTTTCTTACTTCCTTTTTTCTTTCTTTCTTTCTTTTTTCTTTCTCTCTTTCCTACTTTCTTTCTTTCCTACTTTCTTTCTTTTTTTCTGTCTTTCTTTCATTATTTTTTTTTTCTTTCTTCTTTCTTTCTTTCCTTTTTCTGTCTTTCTTTCTTTATTTATTCTTTCTTTCTTTCTTTCTTTCTTCTTTCTTAGTTTTTTCTTTCTTTTTTCTTTCTTTTTTCTTTCTTTCTTCTTTCTTTCTTTGTTTCTTTCTCTTTTTCTGTCTTTCTTTTTTCTTTTTTCTTTCTTCTTTCTTTCTATTTTCTTTCTTTTTTTTCCTTTTTTCTTTCTTTTTTCTTTCTTTTCTTTCTTTCTTTTTTCTTTCTTTCTTTCTTTCTTATTTTATTTCTTTCTTTCTTTCCTACTTTGTTTCTTTCCTTCTTTCTCTCTTTCTTTCTTTCTCTTTTCTTTCCTTCTTTCTTTCCTTCTTTCTTTCTGCCTTTCTTTCTTTCTGCCTTTCTTTCTCTCTTTCTATCTTTCTTTGTTTCTTTCTGCTTTTCTTTCTTTATTTTACTTTCTGCCTTTCTTTCTTTTTCTTTCTTTCTTTTTCTTTCTTTCTTTCTTTCTTTCTTTATTTATTTATTTATTTCTGCCTTTCTTTCTGCCTTTCTTTCTTTCTTTCTTTCCTTCTTACCTTCTTTCTTTATTTCATTGTTTCTGCATTTCTTTCTTTCTTTCTATAATTCTTTCTTTGTTTCTTTCTTGCCTACCTATCTTTCTTTCTTTTTTACTTTCTGCCTTTCTTTCTTTTTCTTTCTTTCTTTCTGCTTTCTTTCTGTCTTTCTTTCTGCCTTTCTTTCTTTCTGCCTTTCTTTCTGCTTTCTTTCTTTCTGCCTTTCTTCCTTTCTTTCTTTCTTTCCTAACTTCTCTCTTTCTTTCTTTCTTTCTTTCTTTCTTTTTTCTTTCTTTCTTTCTTTCTTTCTTTCTTTCTTTCCTACTTTCTTTCTTTCTTTCTTTCCTAATTTCTTTCTTTCATTCTTTCTTTTTTCTTTCTTTCTTCCTTCCTTTTTTCTTTCTTTCTTTCTTTTTTCTTTTTAATATTTTCTTCCTTTTTTCTTTTGTTGTTCTTTCTTCTTTTTTTTTTCATTTTTTTCTGTCTTTCTCTCTTTCTTTTTTCTCTCTTTCTTTCATTTTGCTTTCTTTCTTCTTTCTTTCTTTCTTTTTTCTCTCTTTCTTTCTTTATTCTTTCTTTCTTTTTTCTTTCTTTTTTCTTTATTTTTTCTTTCTTTTTAATTTTTTCTTTCTTTTTTCTTTCATTTTTGTTTCTTTCTTTCCTTCTTTTTTTGTCTTTCTTTCTTTTTTCTTTTTTCTTTCTTTATTTTTAATTTCTTTCTTTCTTTCTTCTTTCTTTATTTCTTCTTTCTTTCTCTTTTATAAATTTCTTTCTTTCTTTTTTCTTTTTTTTTTATTTCTTTTTTCCTTCTTTCTTTCTTTCTTTTTAAATATCATTCTTTCTTTCTTTCTTTCTTTGTTCTCTCTTTCTTCCTTTCTTTTTTCTTTCTTCTTTCTTTCTTTCCTACTTTCTTTCTTTCTTTCCTGCTTTCTTTCTTTCTTTCTTTCTTCTTTATTCTTTTTTCTGTCTTTCTTTCTTTCTTTTTTCTTTCTTTCTTTCTTTCTTTCTTTTTCCTTCTTTCTTTCTTTCTGTCTTTCCTTCTTTCTTTCTTTTTTCTTTCTTTCTTTTTCTTTCTTTCTTTCTGTCTTTCTTTCTTTCTTCTTTCTTTCTTTCTTTTTTTCTTATTCTTTTTTCTTTCTTTCTTCTTTCTTTCTTTCTTTTTTCCTTTCTTTCTTTCTTTCTTTTTTCTTTCTATCTTTCTTTTTTCTTTCTTTCTTTCTGTCTTTCTTTCTGTCATTCTTTCTTTCTTTCTTTTTCTTTATTTCTTTTTTTCTGTCTTTCTTTCTTTCTTTTTCTTTCTTTCTTTTTTCTTTTTCTCTTTTTTCTTTCTTTCTTTCTTTTTTATTTTTCTTTCTTCCTTTCTGTCTTTCTTTCTTTCTTTCTTTTCTTCTTTCTTTCTTTCTTTCTTTCTTTCTTTTTTCTTTCTTTCTTTCTTTCTTTTTTCTTTATTCTCTTTTTTCTTTCTTTCTTTCTTTTTTCTTTTTTCTTTCTTTCTGTCTTTCTTTCTTTCTTTTTTCTTTCTATCTTTCTTTCTTCTTTCTTTCTTTTTTTCTTATTCTTTTTTCTTTCTTTCTTCTTTCTTTCTTTTTTCTTTTTTCCTTTCTTTCTCTCTTTATTTCTTTCTTTCTTTCTTTTTCTTTCTTTCTTTCTTTCTTTCTTTTTCTATCTTTCTTTCGTTCTTTTTTCTTTCTTTCTTCTTTCTCTCTTTTTTCTTTCTTTCTTTCTTTCTTTCTTTTTTCTTTTTTCTCTTTTTTCTTTCTTTCTTTCTTTTTTCTTTTTTCTTTCTTCCTTTCTGTCTTTTTTCTTTCTTTCTTTTTTCTTTCTTTCTTTCTTTCTTTCTTTCTTTCTTTCTTTCTTTTTTCTTTCTTTCTTTCTTTCTTTTTTCTTTATTCTCTTTTTTCTTTCTTTATTTCTTTTTTCTTTTTTTCTTTCTTTCCTTCTGTCTTTCTTTCTTTCTTTTTTCTTTCTTTCTTTCTTTATTCTTTCTTTCTTTTTCTTTCTTTCTTTCTTTTTTCTTTCTTTCTTTTTTCTTTCTTTCATTTTCTTTCTTTCTTTCTTTCTGTTTTTCTTTCTTTCTTTCTTTCTTTCTTTTTTCTTTTTTCTTTCTTTCTTTCTGTCTTTCTTTCTTTCTTTTTTCTTCCTTTCTTTCTTTCTTTTTTCTTTCTTTCTTTTTCTCTCTTTCTTTCTTTCTGTCTTTCTTCTTTCTTTCTTTCTTTTTCTTTCTTATTCTTCTTTCTTTCTTTCTTTCTGTCTTTCTTTCTGTCTTTCTTTCTTTTTTCTTTCTTTCTTCTTTCTTTCTTTCTTTTTTTTTCTTTCTTTCTTTCTTTCTTTCTTTTTTCTTTCTTTCTTTCTTTCTTTCTTTCTTGCTTTTTCCTTCTTTCTTTCTTTCTTTCTCTCTTTCTTTCTTTCTTTCTTCTTTCTTTCTTTATTTCTTCTTTCTTTCTCTCTTTTTCTTTCTTTCTTTCTTTTTTCTTTCTTTCTTCTTTCTTTTTCGTTCTTTCTTTCTTTCTGTCTTTCGTTCTTTCTTTCTTCTTTCTTTCTTTCTTTTTCTTTCCTATTCTTCTTCTTCTTTCTTTCTTTCTGTCTTTCTGTCTTTCTTTTTTCTTTCTTTTCTTTTTTCTTTCTTTCTTTTCTTTCTTTCTTCTTTCTTTCTTTTTTCTTTCTTTCTTTCTTTCTTTCTTCTGTCTTTCTTTGTTTCTTTCTTTTCCTTTCCTTCTCTCTTTCTTTCTTTTTTCTTTTTCTTCCTTTCTTTCTTTCCTTCTGTCTTTCTTTCTTTTCTCCTTTCTTTCTTCTTTCTTTCTTCTTTCTGTCTTTCTTTCTTTCTTTCTTTCTTTTTTCTTTCTCTTTCTTTTTTCTTTCTTTTTTTCTTTCTTTCTCTTTGCTTTCTTTTTTTCTTTCTTTCTTCTTTCTTTCTTTTTTCTTTCTTTCTTTATTTCTTTCTTTCTTTTTTCTTTCTTTTTTCTGTCTTTCTTTCTTTTCTCTTTTTCTTTCTTTCTGTCTTTCTTTCTTTCTCTCTTTCTTTCTCTTTTTTCTTTCTCTTTTTTCTTTCTTTCTTTCTTTCCGTCTTTCTTTCTTTCTTTCTTTCTCATTTATCTTTCTTACTTTCTTTTTTCTTTCGTTCTTTCTTTTTCTTTCTTTCCTTCTGTCTTTCTTTCTTTCTTTCTTTTTCCTTCTTTCTTTCTTTCTGTCTTTCCTTCTTTCTTTCTTTTTTCTTTCTTTCTTTTTCTTTCTTTCTTTCTGTCTTTCTTTCTTTCTTCTTTCTTTCTTTCTTTTTTTCTTATTCTTTTTTCTTTCTTTCTTCTTTCTTTCTTTCTTTTTTCCTTTCTTTCTTTCTTTCTTTTTTCTTTCTATCTTTCTTTTTTCTTTCTTTCTTTCTGTCTTTCTTTCTGTCATTCTTTCTTTCTTTCTTTTTCTTTATTTCTTTTTTTCTGTCTTTCTTTCTTTCTTTTTCTTTCTTTCTTTTTTCTTTTTTCTCTTTTTTCTTTCTTTCTTTCTTTTTTATTTTTCTTTCTTCCTTTCTGTCTTTCTTTCTTTCTTTCTTTTTTCTTTCTTTCTTTCTTTCTTTCTTTCTTTCTTTTTTCTTTCTTTCTTTCTTTCTTTTTTCTTTATTCTCTTTTTTCTTTCTTTCTTTCTTTTTTCTTTTTTCTTTCTTTCTGTCTTTCTTTCTTTCTTTTTTCTTTCTATCTTTCTTTCTTCTTTCTTTCTTTTTTTCTTATTCTTTTTTCTTTCTTTCTTCTTTCTTTCTTTTTTCTTTTTTCCTTTCTTTCTCTCTTTATTTCTTTCTTTCTTTCTTTTTCTTTCTTTCTTTCTTTCTTTCTTTTTCTATCTTTCTTTCGTTCTTTTTTCTTTCTTTCTTCTTTCTCTCTTTTTTCTTTCTTTCTTTCTTTCTTTCTTTTTTCTTTTTTCTCTTTTTTCTTTCTTTCTTTCTTTTTTCTTTTTTCTTTCTTCCTTTCTGTCTTTTTTCTTTCTTTCTTTTTTCTTTCTTTCTTTCTTTCTTTCTTTCTTTCTTTCTTTCTTTTTTCTTTCTTTCTTTCTTTCTTTTTTCTTTATTCTCTTTTTTCTTTCTTTATTTCTTTTTTCTTTTTTCTTTCTTTCCTTCTGTCTTTCTTTCTTTCTTTTTTCTTTCTTTCTTTCTTTATTCTTTCTTTCTTTTTCTTTCTTTCTTTCTTTTTTCTTTCTTTCTTTTTTCTTTCTTTCATTTTCTTTCTTTCTTTCTTTCTGTTTTTCTTTCTTTCTTTCTTTCTTTCTTTTTTCTTTTTTCTTTCTTTCTTTCTGTCTTTCTTTCTTTCTTTTTTCTTCCTTTCTTTCTTTCTTTTTTCTTTCTTTCTTTTTCTCTCTTTCTTTCTTTCTGTCTTTCTTCTTTCTTTCTTTCTTTTTCTTTCTTATTCTTCTTTCTTTCTTTCTTTCTGTCTTTCTTTCTGTCTTTCTTTCTTTTTTCTTTCTTTCTTCTTTCTTTCTTTCTTTTTTTTTCTTTCTTTCTTTCTTTCTTTCTTTTTTCTTTCTTTCTTTCTTTCTTTCTTTCTTGCTTTTTCCTTCTTTCTTTCTTTCTTTCTCTCTTTCTTTCTTTCTTTCTTCTTTCTTTCTTTATTTCTTCTTTCTTTCTCTCTTTTTCTTTCTTTCTTTCTTTTTTCTTTCTTTCTTCTTTCTTTTTCGTTCTTTCTTTCTTTCTGTCTTTCGTTCTTTCTTTCTTCTTTCTTTCTTTCTTTTTCTTTCCTATTCTTCTTCTTTCTTTCTTTCTTTCTGTCTTTCTGTCTTTCTTTTTTCTTTCTTTTCTTTTTTCTTTCTTTCTTTTCTTTCTTTCTTCTTTCTTTCTTTTTTCTTTCTTTCTTTCTTTCTTTCTTCTGTCTTTCTTTGTTTCTTTCTTTTCCTTTCCTTCTCTCTTTCTTTCTTTTTTCTTTTTCTTCCTTTCTTTCTTTCCTTCTGTCTTTCTTTCTTTTCTCCTTTCTTTCTTCTTTCTTTCTTTCTTTCTGTCTTTCTTTCTTTCTTTCTTTCTTTTTTCTTTCTCTTTCTTTTTTCTTTCTTTTTTTCTTTCTTTCTCTTTGCTTTCTTTTTTTCTTTCTTTCTTCTTTCTTTCTTTTTTCTTTCTTTCTTTATTTCTTTCTTTCTTTTTTCTTTCTTTTTTCTGTCTTTCTTTCTTTTCTCTTTTTCTTTCTTTCTGTCTTTCTTTCTTTCTCTCTTTCTTTCTCTTTTTTCTTTCTCTTTTTTCTTTCTTTCTTTCTTTCCGTCTTTCTTTCTTTCTTTCTTTCTCATTTATCTTTCTTACTTTCTTTTTTCTTTCGTTCTTTCTTTTTCTTTCTTTCCTTCTGTCTTTCTTTCTTTCTTTCTTTTTCCTTCTTTCTTTCTTTCTGTCTTTCCTTCTTTCTTTCTTTTTTCTTTCTTTCTTTTTCTTTCTTTCTTTCTGTCTTTCTTTCTTTCTTCTTTCTTTCTTTCTTTTTTTCTTATTCTTTTTTCTTTCTTTCTTCTTTCTTTCTTTCTTTTTTCCTTTCTTTCTTTCTTTCTTTTTTCTTTCTATCTTTCTTTTTTCTTTCTTTCTTTCTGTCTTTCTTTCTGTCATTCTTTCTTTCTTTCTTTTTCTTTATTTCTTTTTTTCTGTCTTTCTTTCTTTCTTTTTCTTTCTTTCTTTTTTCTTTTTTCTCTTTTTTCTTTCTTTCTTTCTTTTTTATTTTTCTTTCTTCCTTTCTGTCTTTCTTTCTTTCTTTCTTTTTTCTTTCTTTCTTTCTTTCTTTCTTTCTTTCTTTTTTCTTTCTTTCTTTCTTTCTTTTTTCTTTATTCTCTTTTTTCTTTCTTTCTTTCTTTTTTCTTTTTTCTTTCTTTCTGTCTTTCTTTCTTTCTTTTTTCTTTCTATCTTTCTTTCTTCTTTCTTTCTTTTTTTCTTATTCTTTTTTCTTTCTTTCTTCTTTCTTTCTTTTTTCTTTTTTCCTTTCTTTCTCTCTTTATTTCTTTCTTTCTTTCTTTTTCTTTCTTTCTTTCTTTCTTTCTTTTTCTATCTTTCTTTCGTTCTTTTTTCTTTCTTTCTTCTTTCTCTCTTTTTTCTTTCTTTCTTTCTTTCTTTCTTTCTTTTTTCTTTTTTCTCTTTTTTCTTTCTTTCTTTCTTTTTTCTTTTTTCTTTCTTCCTTTCTGTCTTTCTTTCTTTCTTTCTTTTTTCTTTCTTTCTTTCTTTCTTTCTTTCTTTCTTTCTTTTTTCTTTCTTTCTTTCTTTCTTTTTTCTTTATTCTCTTTTTTCTTTCTTTATTTCTTTTTTCTTTTTTCTTTCTTTCCTTCTGTCTTTCTTTCTTTCTTTTTTCTTTCTTTCTTTCTTTATTCTTTCTTTCTTTTTCTTTCTTTCTTTCTTTTTTCTTTCTTTCTTTTTTCTTTCTTTCATTTTCTTTCTTTCTTTCTTTCTGTTTTTCTTTCTTTCTTTCTTTCTTTCTTTTTTCTTTTTTCTTTCTTTCTTTCTGTCTTTCTTTCTTTCTTTTTTCTTCCTTTCTTTCTTTCTTTTTTCTTTCTTTCTTTTTCTCTCTTTCTTTCTTTCTGTCTTTCTTCTTTCTTTCTTTCTTTTTCTTTCTTATTCTTCTTTCTTTCTTTCTGTCTTTCTTTCTGTCTTTCTTTCTTTTTTCTTTCTTTCTTCTTTCTTTCTTTCTTTTTTTTTCTTTCTTTCTTTCTTTCTTTCTTTTTTCTTTCTTTCTTTCTTTCTTTCTTTCTTGCTTTTTCCTTCTTTCTTTCTTTCTTTCTCTCTTTCTTTCTTTCTTTCTTCTTTCTTTCTTTATTTCTTCTTTCTTTCTCTCTTTTTCTTTCTTTCTTTCTTTTTTCTTTCTTTCTTCTTTCTTTTTCGTTCTTTCTTTCTTTCTGTCTTTCGTTCTTTCTTTCTTCTTTCTTTCTTTCTTTTTCTTTCCTATTCTTCTTCTTTCTTTCTTTCTTTCTGTCTTTCTGTCTTTCTTTTTTCTTTCTTTTCTTTTTTCTTTCTTTCTTTTCTTTCTTTCTTCTTTCTTTCTTTTTTCTTTCTTTCTTTCTTTCTTTCTTCTGTCTTTCTTTGTTTCTTTCTTTTCCTTTCCTTCTCTCTTTCTTTCTTTTTTCTTTTTCTTCCTTTCTTTCTTTCCTTCTGTCTTTCTTTCTTTTCTCCTTTCTTTCTTCTTTCTTTCTTTCTTTCTGTCTTTCTTTCTTTCTTTCTTTCTTTTTTCTTTCTCTTTCTTTTTTCTTTCTTTTTTTCTTTCTTTCTCTTTGCTTTCTTTTTTTCTTTCTTTCTTCTTTCTTTCTTTTTTCTTTCTTTCTTTATTTCTTTCTTTCTTTTTTCTTTCTTTTTTCTGTCTTTCTTTCTTTTCTCTTTTTCTTTCTTTCTGTCTTTCTTTCTTTCTCTCTTTCTTTCTCTTTTTTCTTTCTCTTTTTTCTTTCTTTCTTTCTTTCCGTCTTTCTTTCTTTCTTTCTTTCTCATTTATCTTTCTTACTTTCTTTTTTCTTTCGTTCTTTCTTTTTCTTTCTTTCCTTCTGTCTTTCTTTCTTTCTTTCTTTCTTTTTCCTTCTTTCTTTCTTTCTGTCTTTCCTTCTTTCTTTCTTTTTTCTTT
>JAVLUU010000406.1:95000-97500 GCA_032206185.1 Columba guinea
AAAGAAAGTAAGAAATTAAAAAGAAAGAAAGAAAGAAAGAAAGAAAGAAAGAAAGAAAGAAATTAAAAAGAAATAAAGAAAGAAAGAAAGAAAAAAGAAAGAAAGAAAGAAAGAAAAAAGAAAGAAAGAAATTAAAATAAAGAAAGAAAGAAAGAAAAAAGAAAGAAAGAAAGAAAGAAAAAAGAAAGAAAGAAAGAAAGAAAGAAAGAAAAAAGAAAGAAAGAAAGAAATTAAAAAGAAAGAAAGTAAGAAAAAAGAAAGAAAGAAATTAAAAAGAAATAAAGAAAGAAAGAAAGAAAAAAGAAAGAAAGAAAGAAAGAAAAAAGAAATAAAGAAATTAAAATAAAGAAAGAAAGAAAGAAAGAAAAAGAAAGAAAGAAAGAAAAAAGAAAGAAAGAAAGAAACAAAGAAACAAAGAAAAAAGAAAGAAAGAAAGAACGTAGGAAAGAAAGAAAGAAAGAAAGAAAGAAATTAAAAAGAAAGAAAGAAAGAAAGAAAGAAAGAAAGAAAGAAAGAAAGAAAGAAAAAGAAAGAAATTAAAAAGAAAGAAAGAAAGAAAAAAGAAAGAAAGAAAGAAAAAAGAAATAAAGAAAGAAAGAAAGAACGTAAGAAAGAAAGAAAGAAAGAAAGAAAAAAGAAAGAAAGAAAGAAATTAAAAAGAAAGAAAGAAAGAAAGAAAGAAAAAAGAAAGAATGAAAGAAAGAAATTAAAAAGAAAGAAAGAAGGAAAGAAAGAAAGAAAAAAGAAAGAAAGAAAGAAAGAAAAAAGAAAGAAAGAAAGAACGTAGGAAAGAAAGAAAGAAAGAAAGAAATTAAAAAGAAAGAAAAAAGAAAGAAAGAAAGAAAGAAAATAAAAGAAAGAAAAAAGAAAGAAAGAAAGAAAGAAAGAAAATAAAAGAAAGAAAGAACGTAGGAAAGAAAGAAATTAAAAAGAAAGAAAGAAAGAAAGAAAGAAAAAAGAAAAAAATTAAAATAAAGAAAGAAAGAAAGAAAGAAAAAATAAAGAAAGAAAGAAAGAAAAAAGAAAGAAAGAAAGAAAGAAAGAAAGAAAGAAAGAAAGAAAGAAAGAAAGAAAAAAGAAAGAAAGAAAGAACGTAGGAAAGAAAGAAAGAAAGAAAGAAATTAAAAACAAAGAAAGAAAGAAAGAAAGGAAGAAAGAAAGAAAAAAGAAAGAAAGAACGTAGGAAAGAAAGAAAGAAAGAAAGAAAGAAAGAAAGAAAGAAAGAAAGAAAAAAGAAAGAAAGAAAGAAAGAATGTAGGAAAGAATAGAAAGAAAAAAGAAAGAAAGAAAGAAAGAAAGAAGAAAGAAAGAAAGAAAGAACGTAGGAAAGAAAGAAAGAAAGAAAAAAGAAAGAAAGAAAGATCGTAGGAAAGAAAGAAAGAAAGAAATTAAAAAGAAAGAAAAAAGAAATAAAGAAAGAAAGAAAGAAGAAAGAAAGAAAGAAAGAACGTAGGAAAGAAAGAAAGAAAGAAAAAAGAAAGAAAGATCGTAGGAAAGAAAGAAAGAAAGAAATTAAAAAGAAAGAAAGAAAGAAAGAAAGAAAGAAAGAAAGAAAGAAAAAAATAAAGAAGGAAAGAAAGAAAGAAAGAAGAAAGAAAGAAAGAAAGAACGTAGGAAAGAAAGAAAGAAAGAAAGAAAAAAGAAAGAAAGAAAGAAAGAAAGAAAGAAAGAACGTAGGAAAGAAAGAAAGAAAGAAAAAAGAAAGAAAGAATGAAAAAAAGAAAGAAAAAAAGAAAGAAGAAAGAAAGAAAGAAAGAACGTGGGAAAGAAAGAAAGAAAGATAGAAAGAAAGAAAGAAAAATAGAAAGAAAAAAGAAAGAAAGAAAGAAAGAAAGAAAGAAAGAAAAAAGAAAGAAAGAAATTAAAAAGAAAGAAAGAAAGAAAAAAGAAAGGAAGAAAGAAACAAAGAACGTAGGAAAGAAAGAAAGAAAGAAAGAAAGAAAGAAATTAAAAAGAAAGAAAGAAAGAAAGAAATTAAAAAGAAAGAAAGAAAGAAAAAAAGAAAGAAGGAAAGAAAGAAAGAAATAAGAAAGAAAATAAGAAAGAAAGAACGTAGGAAAGAAAGAAAGAAAATAAGAAAGAAAGAACGTAGGAAAGAAAGAAAGAAAGAAAGAAAGAAAGAAAGAAAGAAAGAAAGAAAAAAGAAAGAAAGAAAGAAAGAAAGAAAGAATGTAAAATAGAAAGAAATTAAAAAGAAAGAAAGAAAAAAAAAGAAGAAAGAAAGAAAGAAAGAACGTAGGAAAGAAAGAAAGAAAAAAGAAAGAAAGAAAGAAAGAAGAAAGAAAGAAAGAAAGAACGTAGGAAAGAAAGAAAGAAAAAAGAAAGAAGAAAGAAAGAAAGAAAGAACGTAGGAAAGAAAGAAAGAAAGAAATTAAAAAGAAAGAAAGAAAGAAAGAAAGAAAGAAAAAAGAAAGAAAGAAAGAAAGAAAAAAAGAAAGAAGGAAAGAAAGAAAGAAAGAAGAAAGAAAGAAAGAAAGAACGTAGGAAAGAAAGAAAGAAA